>QANX01006911.1:34803-175065 GCA_003254975.1 Ochetophila trinervis
GCCTAGCTTTTGTCCGTCGTTTTTAACTCAGTGTTTTGTTCTTTACACGCTTCTTCCTCTCTTATTTTTCCTCACTTCTTTAGAAACCCTAAAACACCCGCCGCTGTTTGCTCATCTTCTCCACTATGGTCGCCGATTGCTCATCTTCTCCATTGTGGTCGCCGTTCCTCATCTTCTCCACTTGGTTGCCGTTCCTCATCTTCTCCACTGTGGTCGCCGTTCCTCATCTTCTCCATTGTAGTCGGATTACTTCTTCATTTCACATAATATTTGTGATTTTTAACCCAAAAATTTTAAGGTTAGTGCTTGGTAATCTATTTAAATTGTTTTTAACAATTTGTGAATGCATTATTCCGTGAAAATGTTTGAATCCGTGCATTGAAATGTAATTTTGTATGATTAGATTGAGTATATAATCAAAAATTGTATATGAGAGTTTTGGTTTAATTAGTAATTTTGTATAAGAGTTTTGTAATTAGAATATATTTAATATTTAATATAATTTTGTATAAATGTATTTAAATGCTGCTGAAGAAAAAAAAAAAAAAACATAGACGACGGTTTTATGTAGAAACCGTCGTCAATAATAAACACAAAGACGACGGTTCCTCTTATGAACCGTCGTCTTTGTGTTTATTATTGACGACAGTTTATAATAAAAATCGTCGTCGATATTTAAACATAGACGACGGTTTTTAACCGTCGTCGATGTTTTTTGAGTATTGACGACGCCTTATTAGACGACTGTTTCGTATCCGTCGTCTAAACACGTAAGACGACGGATTTTAACCGTTGTCTAAACACGTAAGACGACGGATTTTAACCGTTGTCTTTGACCCTATTTTGTAGTAGTGTGAGCTTGCTGAATAGTTGAAAGACCTTTCCTTTATCCATATATCAGGTGGAAATTTTTATTTTTTTCCCCCTCCAGTTTTAGGGAGTCCAATTTGCATGTAATGACCCTTTGTTTATCCACAATTTCTACAACTTTATTTTCAAAAAATTAACGAAATTCCTGATCTACTCATAAGGAAAACTGCTCGGTTGTTCAAAAAGAAAAAAAATTATATAAAACTAAATAAATAACTTGGCTCAATTCCTTAAGCAGACAGCTAAACAGAAACTCCTCCAAAAAACTGCCAACAGTGCACTAGTAAAGGAAGCATTTTGAATACAAAAAAACTGGTTTCTTTGCGTACCTCTCTAGGAGTCACTTACTCAACTTGCAACAGACATATGGTAACAGATCCCTCCGCTCCAAGACAAAATTTTGTAACAAACCTTTGTAACCTCCTCACTGGTATGCTTTTCCACGTAAAAAGAAAAACCTGGTCTTATTCTGACTAACAAAGTGAGAGCAACTTAGACGCAGAGAGATCAGAAGCAGCTCAACATATCATTTTTTTGTTGTTTCTACCATCTTCTCTCTGAAGTCTGAAGATAAAAAAAGACAAGGTGAGCAATCATAGGAATGGGATGTCTACCTTTACCTGTGCGGCGAAAAAGCAATAGGTTCAGCTTCTAGGAAGTACTATTCTTATGGAGAAGAGAGCAAGGTTTTATATAATCCAGCGCTGCGTGTTGATGCTAATGTTTTATAAGTGTGTTTCGTTTTTTACATTTACGTTCCTTTTCATTCTGAATTTTGGTGGCCATTGTGCTGGTTTAACAATCATCATGCTTAAAAAGCATGCCATTCTATAAAATAGCATCGAATGAAAATTGTCTCGCAATGCCCAACCAAGTTTCACCCCGCTCTTACATTTTGCGTTATGGAATGAAATAGGGCCGTGTGTTTAATTTTATTACTTAGAAATTGCACACACCGCCCAAAACTTAGCTCACATTGCCTCGAAATCAGGCAGACCGCCCAGTTGTTGAGTTGAATAGGTACTGTAGTCTTCGTTTTTTTTTTTTTTTTAATTTCAATAAATTTAAAACATACAAAGCATTTAAAACACATTTAATAATTACCATTAACATCGTTAAACACGAATATATAAAAAAGGGATAAAATCACTAAAGAGGTAGGTGACATCATTAAAGAATGGATCAAAGTAAAATAGAAATAATTGATAATAGAATGCTGACGTAAATAAAAATTAAAAATTGAGCATGTAATGAAATGAAAATCTGTACAAATATTCTTTAAAAAAATTGTCAATTTAATTTAGACTTAAAATTTAAAAATGTTAACAGCTAAAGTTAGGTCCAAATTTCCAAATGAAATGGATTTTAGCACAATTAAATTTAAGAAGTTATTTTAACCAAAAATGTCAACTTTTCATTTTAATTAAATTGGATCCAACTAATTGGGCCTGCAGTTCAAAAATGTTTTAAAAGTCCAATAATTTTAAAAGTTCCAAAATCCAATCACAATAAAAATGGATGTTAAAATAGATGTCAAAAATCCAAGTTGTTTTAAATTGATTAATAGCGCAAAAAAACCGTAAGCTATAAATTTAATTAAAAAATCCAATTAAAATTATTCTATTGGATAAAAAAATCAATGGTCCAATAATTATCAACTATTTTCAAGTACTAGATTGTTTTAATTAAATTAAATTTTCTAACAAATCAAATAGACTTTTTAAGCACCACTAAAATAAAGGTTATCAATTAAAATATTTTGGTATATAATCAAATCAATTGCCAAATAAATTAAAGGATCCAATTAATCTTAAAGAATTATTAATTTCTAAATGTTTTAATAGTCCAATAACAATTCAAAAAGGCTTTCAAAATTAATAGTTATACCAAATAAATCACTATTAAATCAAATTTTATTCGATTGATAAAATAAAATTGTTTTCAAATATTAGACTATGAATTTGTCATTTGGCACATAATTCAGCAAATTAAAAGTTGTTAGATAAAAATTCAGAAAACTAAAATTATTTGACTATTCTGCCAAATACAAATAAGGAATAGTCAAATAAAAAACTAAAATAATGTTGGTATATAATTAAAACTTTGAGAAGTGCCAATCTATTTGTGATGTTTCTTATTCTTGCGGGGCATAATTGTTTTAGTCTAAAAGTTAATAAAATTATTTTTTCAAATTCTTCAAATCAAAGTTTTTCAATGAACTACTATCGACGACTTGATTCCACGAAAGATACATAGACAACTTAAATCGACACTAGTTGCAGTTTAAAATTCTAAATAAATCATCTAAATTTCTAAATTTTCAAATCAAATCTAAATTTTCAAATCTCAAAATTTTCAAATAACCAACTATTTTTTTCTTCAAGAACTACAAACGGCTTGATCTTTTTAAAATAGATTTATAAGCATGTCAAAATTTTAAATTAAGTGCAATTGCAAAATATCTATCAAATTATTTTCTCATGATATAATTAAAATTAAAAAAAATATTCTCTTGAATCAAAAGATTGTAATTAAGAATCTAAATTTTCAATCAAATATATAAATTTTCAAAATCTCAAAATTTTCAAATAGCCAACTATTTTTTTCTTCAAAAACTACAAGCAGCTTGATCTTTTAAATTAATAGATATATAAGAAGCATATTAGAATTTTAAATTGAGTGGGACTGCAAAATATCTATCATATTATTTTTTCACTATATAATAAAAATAAAAAAGTATTCTCTTGAATCAAAATATTGTAATTAAGAATCTAAATTTTCAATCAAATCTAAATTTTCAAAATCTCAAAATTTTCAAATGACCAACTATTTTTTTTTTCAAGAAATACAAGCGGCTTGATTTTATTTTAAATAAAAATATAAGCATATTAAAATTTTAAATTGAGTGCAACTACAAAATATCTGTCAAATTATTTTCTCACAGATATAATTGAAATAAAAAAGTATTCTCTGGAATCAAAAGACCAATGAACTAGGATGGACAGAGCTCAACCTTAACTAATAACAAGTGAAATGAAATTCCAGGTCAATGACACTTTTGCTGATTTCTTGACAAAGCAGGGATAGAAAATTTGTCTTTAGAAAAGGTTCATTTCCCTTTTGATGTTGTCTGGGATGTGTAGGAATGAAAGGCATGGATGCTGATTTTTCTGCTAGAGATTAGTTGTTTTTTGTTAAATACTTACCTATTTGTGACCATAGAAACAAAAGTCGGAGGAGCTTTAGCCTTAAGCATTTATGCCAGTAAAATGCCCCTTGTTTTCTATATTTGTAATCTGTTAGAAAATATGTTGGACATTGAGAAATTTAAGGACTTTTAGTTACATGTATGCTACAGATTATTTTCAGTAACCATGATGTGGCAACTGGAATAATATACCAATACTTGTTTTTTTATTTTATATCTTTGTAAAATAGGTAATACTCATATAGAGCTAAAATAGGGAGTAGAAGATGGGGTTTGGTTTGCTGTGCTTTTATTAGACATGCCTCTTCTAATCAATCATAAGCAATGTTGGTGCACGCCGCATGCCTTCACATCCCAACCCCACCTTTGTTAAGGAACTCTACGGCAAAGATTTTGTAAAGATTTATAAAAAGTCTCTTTTGGTTGTCATTATTTAAATTGTATATGTGTATATATATCATTATCCTCTTTGCTCAAAGCTCAAACATTGCAGATCTTCATTAGATTGCTAAGCTAGCCGTTTTAAACAGATTAAACTACTTTTCTCCCATATCTTGTCAAAAAATGCTTGTTTTCTTCAGATGTAAGTCATAACCGCAAGACCAAAGAGTTCCAACCATTCAAATGCATCTTCAAACCGCAGACTGTGACCAAACAATCCTGTCGCCAAAACTGCACAAGTCACAGAGGCGAAGAAAAGACGTTTTTTCCCAATGATTGTTGCCACTCTGATCAACTTCAACTGCCAGGGACCTTCATAACCTCCACATTCCATCACTTTATTACCCAATTGGGTTCTCACTCCAACAGCAGTAACCATCATCTTGTTGCATAATCCACCATCTTGGCGTAGTTTTGCTCCACAAAGAAGAGTTCCAGAAAGAAGGAAAGGTTTTTGGGGGTTTACCTTAACCAGCTCACTCTCACCAGTTAAACTGGATTCATCAATTAGCATAGAGGATCCAGAAACAGATAGTCCATCTGCAGGAACTTGGTCTCCAACAGACAGATGCACAATATCACCTGGAACCAAGTCATATACTGAAATTTTCATCTGGTATCCATTTCTTGTAACCAGAGTGCTATCAACATTCTCTGTCTCCTTGGACCTTAATAATTGGCGATGACCATTCATTGCTCTGCCAAAGACAACCAACAAGATGCACACAAGGGCTCTGAAGCCATCATCTGCCCCCATTGGCCATCCCTCCATTGCTATGCCAACTATCAAAGACACAAAAGCACAGAACCCCAGGATCATAAAAGTCACGTCTTGAAGGGCTTTCCGAACATGTACTCCAAAACTCTGAGGTTCATCATCTGAAAATTTATTAATCCCATAAACCTCTCTTCTGTGCTCTGTTAAATCGTGATCATCAGCAAGTCCATTGTCAATCGACGTGGAAAGCTTTTTTGCAATACCAGCCACCCCACCATGAAATTGGAGCTTCTTTGTGTCATGCTCTTTGACAATGGACTCCAATTCGTCAGCACAAATCTGAAAGCCTGCAGATTTAACTTCCTCAGGTACAGTGTAGTTCCTTGGTTGCTGATCTGCAGGCATCAGAATGAGTCACTGGAAAGAAATTACATATATAATGATACAGTTTATATATATCTTGATGCCAAAGAAGCTAACGCACCTTGAATAAAATGAAATGCAGCTTTTGAAACCAAGACAGAAATCCGCAACTTCTCCTATAATGTTCCAGAGAAAAGGAACAATCAGTATTAATTCAAGACAAAAGATTAGCATATGAAATTCAGGTAAAATTATTATATAGCTAGCTAGCTAAAATTAAAAATACCATTGCCAATTATTAGTATCCTGCTGATTCACTTGCTGGTACAAGTAGAATTATTATATAGCTGAAAATTAATTTTGTTTAAGATATGTTGAAGCGCATGCTCTGTTAGTTCCTTGCAATGATATTAAATTGAAATACTAGGAACCCATATATGATTATATCTAACACATTATTTGAGCTAATTAATAAATGTGAAAATTTCGTAAAAAGGGAAAAATGATGAAGGAGAACAAAAAAGGGAAAAGAGTTAAAACCTGATTGGGGAGGCGCATTATAGCAGATTGTTTGTCACACTCCTCCGACGAGTGCTACTGCTTCACTCCCCTAAAATTCTCAGTCGAATAGCTCTCTATCTTCCACTTTGTTTGCTGTAAGAAATAGACTCGCCTATGATTATCTTTGTCTCCAATGGATGAATTTTTATTTAGTAGTGTACGGGCTTAGTGGGTACCTAGGGAATGTGAATAGTACGTGGGTATAATATATTAATTAAAATTAACATTGTATTTGGTGTTAGTTTTGAATATTATTATATAATATTTTTTAATATAAAATATAATATATAACTAATATATTAAAATTTCTTTGTATTAAATAACACAATTTATTATTATTTTTTTGCACATGTAGATTTTTTTATACATATTTTAATTTTAATTTTTGTCTTTTTAAGGTATATCTACTATCAAATTTTTGATTTTTTTTATGCTATATCTTTTTCACTAGTCAAACAGTAAATTTGTTAGTATTGAAAACATATATTCGTTTATATCGTCATTTTAGATTATATTTGTAATTTTTATTGTTTTGTCTGCAATTTTTGCTAGCCGAGTTTAAAAATAAAAAAACAAAAATAAAACTAAGAATCTAAGTTATATCTATTATTAATTTATTTTTAATATTTTTAGAACTCACCAATGATAATAATTAAAAATTAAAAACTTTAATAAAATTAAAAGTTAAAAATTAAAAGCTTTATAAAAGTTAATAAATAAAATTTAAAAACTTTAATAAAAGTTCAAAAATTAAAATTTTAGTTAAAAGTTAAAATTTGTAAATTTTAATAAAATAGTCCAATAAAATACTATAATATATCAAATATTATATTGTATATACATTTTAATACAATTTTGCACCAAACACATTAAATGTATTATATAATACATTACAATACAATTTAATACAATACAACGTACCAAACGAGTCCTACATGTCACATTTCTTTATTCAAATTTTCATTTCATCTAGAATTCAATAAGAACAAAAAAGATAACTTATTTATTAGTTTCTTAAAATTATTTATCGTATTTATTGAAATTGATACTTCTTACATTTAAAATATAATTAATCCAGTGTATTATATGAATTTGTAAAATGAAATAAACTAAAATGAACTGTTATTAGTACAAAACTACAACTAAAATCACGATTTAATAAACTACATTTTTTGTTTTTATTTGGTTTAGAATTTAATTTAATAATCAATAGTGGAGTTAATAATTATACATCAAATTAACAAAATAATATATATTTAATAATATACATAGTTGATTTTTTAAAGTGCAATGAAAATAATAAATAGTGATGGGAATTAGATTATTACCCAAGAGAAGTTGTAGTTGTTGAGATGAACTGGCGGGCAAATCTCCTTTGGCAGTGAGCTTGATTATACTTATTTGCCTAGTGAAGGAGAAGCTGTCTTACTGCCAAAGGATAATTGCCATGTACTATGATAATTGAGCTCTGTTAATCAAACAATTTTGATGTCATATGATTATATAGGCGATGAAGATGGTTGGGATCTCCCCATGCAAAATAGGATATTCTCTATAAAACTAAGCAAATCCTCTACTATGTTCTAAACACATCTTATAATTCTCATGTTCTATATCATACAGCTAGGTCTAATAACGTATCATGTTATATTATGTTCATGTTAAAAAAATTTCACCTAAAACTGAATTATTAAATTTTCGTGTTGAAATACTAACTTTCAAAATTATGGACAGATTTGTATCGTCTTAACTTTAATATCATGTTATATCATGTTTATTTTTACTCAAACTTAAACCATTAGATTTTCGTGTTGAACTATACAAACTCAAATCCTCTATAAACGGATTTATATCGTGTTGTTATTTGTTAGATCTACATATGGCATGTGAGTTCAATAACAGTAGTTACATACAATTTTCTAACTACTTGTTAACATATACAATGTCATCCAATTGATTTGGAAATTGTTCTATTTTTCTGAACTATCTGATTTGGTGCAATCCAATTTTATTTTATTTTTTGGTTAAAAGAGATTGCATTGAGCACAAAAACACCTCCAGAAACAGAGGAGGAAAACAAAAACAAGATCAGCCGCACCTTAGCGCCTCAGCAGAAACTAGGCTAGCAAGGTTCAAAGGGATAGATTCCACATTGGAATGATCAAAAAACAGATTACAATTGTTTGAAAAGGAGAATTTAGCAACAGCATCTGCAAGAGAGTTTGAAGACCGGGCTTGCCAAACTATCTTCCACTCCTGAAGAGCACTGCTTTCCCATTCTTGAAGGCAGCGTCTGTATTACTCTTTTTGAAACCAGGCGCTGGGGGAGTCCAGAACTAGAGAGCAAGAACCTCCATTGTTGCTTGTATTGGATAGAAATGATATGATATTAATGGCTTAAATTGTGTATCGTAGAACCTTTAAATTATGTCCATTGTTTTAAAACTGAATGTGTAAGTTGTAAAATTTTAAAATTATAAATATTAAAATGCAATTAATTTTAAAAAACTATAATATCCATTGCATTTTTTTATAATCCATTTTCTAATTATTTTTCCTTTTTTTTTACATTTCAATGATTACATATTTTTTAATCATTTTTTTAACTACTGAAGTGTTTTTGGGCTTTTTCTTCACTTGTGGGGAGCGTTTCAATTTTTCTTCCCATGGTTTGGATATTATGTTTTATACTAATTGACAAAATGTATCTCCTATTGGAGTTGGTGGAAAATTTCCAATTAACGGTGTCATTTTTTCTCAAACAAAAGAAAAAAAAAAGTTATACATAATGTAAAAGTGTCTTAACTAATCTAAAAAAGAATTAAGTTATAAATTTGGCTCTTAATATACTAATATTCTTTCACTTGTCAGGTTATATTGGATATTACGTATTAATTTATAGTTCAAAAGTTCTTTATGCAAAGAAAAATGTAAAAGTTCTATTCATAAATTATATATAATTTTGGAATTTAAAAGCACTATTTGTTTATATATTTACTTATTTATTTATTTTGCAAGAAAAGCACTATTTAATTTTGATTTGCGAGGTTGAAGAATCCAAAATTATAATTTAAATAAATATAGACGATGAGCTTGCAAGGAAAATTATTCTTGAATCTTGGATTGTTGCAAAATGATCAAGAACTCATGATCTAGATTTTTAATCGAAACTATTAATTGACCTTTTAATTAAGATATTGTTAGTTTAGTTCCATCAACTTCAATGTGAACGATATCATAGTTTTATAAACTATGACAATAATTTGTCTTTAGGCAATATGACAATAATACATAAATATATATATATATAAGTTTATATATTTCACTTTCTATTGTAAATGATATCAAAAATTTCTTTGATAATAAACTAAGTTCAATTTAACCTGAATAAATTTTTCATATTCTTAATTCCCTCTTATTTATTTCTTAACGTTTAATGTATTCTTTCAACCAATAAATTATTTTTAATACTTTTTCACCAATTAGATTTCGTTTGCATTTCGTACCTCATTTGACTTTTTAGACCAATATTTTAGCTTTTTCTTTTTGGTAAATTGTAAAATCTTATTTTCATTCTATTATTATTATTATTATTATTATTATTATTATTTTGAAAAGTAATTTTATTAAGTTATAAACATAGGTTGATAAACAGGATAACAGAAAGTTTAAAAATATAAAACAATGGACACTTGGAGAAATAAGAACCAGCCAGCGCAAGTCCTACAAAAGAGGCCAACACAGGAAGCGACCTCACTAAATAGATCAACGGTTGACAAGCACCTTGTCATCGTTGTAGGTTGACAGCCGTCGATTAGAGCACCACGGTGCCACAATCTTGGCCACCACGAATAAACCCTCTATTTCCTCATCACTCCGTCGCAGGCTCGCACAGATCTCTCTCCTTCTCTGTTGTCTCTCTCTGTTTGAGTTTGTAGCCGGTGGTGTTCGTGAAGTTCCGAAGATGAGCAAGGGACCGGGTCTCTTCTCCGACATCGGCAAGAAAGCCAAAGGTAATCGAGCTTCCACACGATCTGTTAGGTCCTTTTTCGCATTCTCTATCACACTGATTCAGCTGCTTGTTTTTTGGTTCTGAATCGACCTGTACTTGCTTTGCCTTCAGATCTTCTCACGAGAGATTACTCCTCCGACCAGAAATTCACGGTCTCCACCTACAGCGACGCTGGCGTGGTACCCTCTCTTGCAGCTTTTTACTTTTCTTGTTTTCCTACTTTAACTTACAAATTTGAAATTATGCGTGAAATTGTCTGTTAATGGAATTGAGGCTTAGATCTAATTAAAGTTTTTTGATGACTTTTCTTCGGTTTTTTTGTTTCTATTATTTATTATTATGTATGTAGTTTTTTAATTCGAATTACGCCGTCATTTGTTAGTGTCATTGCAAAAATCTTGTAGCTCTCGGATGAATGATTCTGTATTTTTACTTGCTTCGCTGTGCAAGAAATTGCTGAGGTTAGTTTGTTGATTTTGAGCTTATCATACTTGTAAGCCCGCATGATGTTTCTCATTTTCCTTTCCTCTCAATTTTGTGGCGTGTGCATTTATGCCTTTTCATTTTGTTATAAGAAGCGGTATTCTAATGATTGCATATGAAGCAGTTGTTGGAGTCTAATTGGTGGTCATATTTAAATTTTAATACGAATATGTATATTTTGTAGCCTATTCTATATTTTTCTTGGTTATCTGTAAATGAATCTTAGCTTGTTTTCAATGTCATACTCTTTTAAATGAATAGTTTCTTGTATTTGATTGAACCTAGAAGACTCTTTTGAACTAATGTATGTCTGTTTGCTTGTAGTTGAATAGTTTCTTGTATTAGATTGAATTAATGTATGCAAATTAGCTATAATTAGTTTATGTCTGATAAATTTGAATTCTGGGTTTTACCCCAGGCTTGCGTTTCAAACAACACTTGATGGAAGGTACTGAATTCACTGAATGAATTTGTGCTTTAATGGAAAGAATTAATGAAAAAATAGAACTGTTTCTTTCTATTAGGCCTTGACATCAACTGCAGTGAAGAAAGGAGGACTTTCGACCGGGGACATTGGAGCAGTATACAAGTACAAGAACACTTTAATTGATGTCAAAGTTGACACAGAATCAAATGTGTGTTTCTTAAATTAAAATTTTTAGAGCAAGTCATTCTTTTGTTTCTTTTCTCTTAGTAAGTATATGTAATTTTCTTTGTTCTGGCAGATCCTAGCAACTCTCACAGTCGCTGAGGTCCTCCCATCTACAAAAACCATTGCTTCATTCAAACTGCCTGATTATAATTCTGGCAAGGTAAAAGTTCAACATTATTGGGCTAAGAAATTTATTGTTTTTGGTAAATATTGGGCTAAGAAATTCTTGAAGTAGCAGATGTGACCTTAACATATGTATATTTCTTTGTGTTTGGTTTTATTTTGTAGTTGGAGGTTCAGTACCTCCATGACCATGCATCCTTGACAACAGCTGCTGTTGTGAATCAATCTCCATCAATTGATGTTTCAGCCACCCTTGGAACCCCAACCATTGCTTTTGGTGCAGAAGCAGGTTATGATACTATTTCTGGTAATTTTACAAAGTACACTGCTGGCATTGGTGTAACAAATCCAGATTGGTCTGCTTCAATAATTCTGTAAGCCCTTTTGCTAATCTAGTTATCAATATAGTAGTTTTAACTATGACTAGATAAGGAGTGTTACATAAGGAATTTAATACTGTAATAAGTCTCTAACACTTGATCCGTCAGGGGTGACAAGGGAGATAGTATAAAAGCATCCTATGTGCACCATCTAGATCAATTGAAAAAAAGTGCAGCAGTGGGAGAGATCAGCAGAAAGTTTTCCACAAATGAGAACACCTTCACTGTGGGAGGGTTATATGCTGTTGATCATCTCACCTCAGTGAAAGCGAAGCTGAATAATCACGGAAAGCTGGGAGCCCTCCTCCAGCATGAGGTCATACCAAAGTCATTGCTGACAATCTCAGGTGAGATAGACACCAAAGCGTTGGAAAAGAGCCCTAAGTTTGGATTGGCCATTGCTCTCAAGCCATAAACAGTTTTTTTGCCACTTAATGATGCGTTGTTGAGATTCAATTAGCTTGTTCAATTTTTTGGATGGCTCTTTAAGAGAGCACTTGAATAAGTAGTTCCACAGATATATCTGTTAGATTTTGATGACTCTAGACGGATTGATTGATGCTTCAACCATGGTCTTTCGTTTCTCTATTTTCTTTCTGGATTTGTAATGTAGGTTTCAGAGGCATTTTGACACTAAACATTCTATTCTCCTTGTGGGGAGGAGCTTGTCGTTTTTATTGATGAAAATTTTATTAATTTCCCAAATGGGACACATTTTCTTAGTTTCAAACCATTTAGCATTTGACACGTAGAATTCCATGCATCCCCTCTAAGAAATATCATTCAATATCATTCGTGTATCTGCTTAAACATTGGTTTCAAGAAAAAGTTTTCATAAACAGCTGAAAAAAGAAATTAAAAATTTGAGAAGTAAAACATATTTGTAGGCGTTCTGAGCTTAAAAATGCTCATAAAATTAATTTGTCAAGCACCGTTTAATTTTCTCTTAAAACAATAACATTATTTTATCATTTTCTTATAAGGACTAAATGGCCGCCACCAAGCTTCGAAATGAAACTTCCCTCATCGGAACCTTATTGCGGTGTGAGTCGACGAAGAATTCACCTTATTGGCCTAGATGAAATCTCAGAATATTGGACGACCTAACAGAATTTTCTGAAACAAACTCTCCCCTTGAAGTCCAGTTTCTAACGTAAATAATCGAGGAATAAAAAAACGTCTAACAAAAATGAAGTTTGCATAAAATGAGCGACACTTGTTACAAAGCCAATTAGCAACGAACTTAATTATTTAAAATGAGAAGAAACAAATTATAGTTAATTTTCAATTAGGGTAAATGAATATTGAACAATTAGTTAGCGACACTTTACTTATTTTCCAAAAAATCACGCAGGTTAAAAAATTTACGAGCACTAGTTTCTCCATTGAACCATCATCGAGATGCAATTCCGTTTCCTCCAACATTCTCATAAAATGAGGAATTGGTAGAGACTTACGTATTATAAGATCAAGGCTGACGAACAATACATGCAAAATCTAAAGACAAAATAAGCTTAGCATAGAAGACCAGATTCAGAGCAAATGACAGCAATAGTAAACTATGATTTTTGATGATTCACAAAAAGTTAATATCAACGGAAACTCAGGCCAGACTATGCGAGCATATAACATCGTATTCAAATGGAACATATATAACTAACAATTTGAAATAACAATAGCCTCAGAGAAAATCCAGCAACGAAAAAAAAAAAAACATACATAACAAAGTCAGAGCAAAATCAAATAATTGCTGCTATATGTAGCGAGCTATAGGTAGTGGGGAAATGAAAGACATCGAGCAGAAAATAGATATACATGAGCCAAATGATACAGATACTTGATTCTTCTAGTGTAGAAGAAACAAGAAATTGTTTTTTTTAGAGAAAAAAAAAATCAATTGAAATCTACAACTATGCGATAATTTTTGGTAATAAAAATCCTACTTTAAACTTCAGCCATTAGTGAATACAGGGGAAACAGATTATCCAACTTGAAAGTAAAATTAAACCAAATAAAAAATGAAAACAAAATAGAAAGATACCTGAACAATCTCATTTACGATGGCAACAGAAATAGATTATCCAAAATATCACCTTATCAAGATAAAATATTATCATAAACAAAAGTACTTTACAAGTAAAATAAAGACCAACAAAACAATGCACCATTTTAGGTACCATTAGAATAGAAATCATCAAAAAGTAATTCATCCACTCATATAGAGAAAAGAAAAACAATGCTGCAAAATAGCTAATAATTAAAAGATTAAACATGCCACATAATTAATTAAAGAAATAGTAACATGTTGCAATAAAAATATGACATTGAGATTCAATACTTGAGCCCCTCAAGAGCATAAAAAGATCCAAAAACTTCAAAACCAAACTTCGCAAGAAAAAATATCCATTCAGTGTCTCCAACAAAACCCATCTAAATAGTTCTAAAAAATAAAACTTGTATTGAAAAGCAAAGAAACAAGTAGTAACTTAATCGACGCTCTGCATGATTTCCTCAGCAGTGAACTTAGTCCCCTTGTCCTTGTCAGCGGCGGCACGACCCTTAGCCTTGCGATCGAGAAGAGACTTGCGATCCTTGTCCAACCTGAGCTTTGTGATCACGACCTTGGAGGGGTTGATTCCAACATTGACGGTCGACCCGTTAACCTTCTCTCGGGTTATGCGCTCGATGTGGATGACCCATTTTCTGCGGTAGACCTGTACCACCTTCCCCTCGCGACCTTTGAAGGTGCCTCGTACGACCTGCACTTCGTCATCCTTGCGGACCGGCATCGACCGCACGTTGTACTTCGAGCGGAGGTCCACAGAGAGAGGCGCGCTCATCAGAACGCGCCGCACGCTTGAAGGCGCGCTGAAATGAGCCTTTCGGCTCTTTCGCCTGGAAGAGGAGACTCGGGGATTGTATTTCATCTCTCGCCGCTTCAAACTCTCTCTCTCTAGGGTTACCTCTCTATCTCTCTGTGTGTGACGGCAAATGAAAGAGAGAGGCTCGCAGCTTCTAAGGTCTTATATAGTGTTTCGTTTTTTTGATGCAATTAGGGTTTTTTACATTTTAGGCAGGCTCGGCCCAAATTTATTTACCCGGAAAAAATTAGGGCTTTTACATTCGGCCTGCCCAGCTTTACTTTCATAAGGTTGGCCCAACTTTACTTAAGTGTTTTCTTTACAAGTTTTTTTTTTTTTTTTGTAGAGATATTAAATTATTTATCAAATAATATGGTAAAATGGTGTAGCATTATTTTTTTTGTTTTCTTTTTATTAACGTTTATATTTTTATGGATTGACTCATTCATTTGTATGTTATATTTCTTTGTCAACTAATAAAATAATGATATATTATTTATGCCATGTCAATTTTTAAATATTTTAGTAAATCATTTGGTGTCTTTATCACTGCTGTTAATTTGTTTTGATTTGTTTTGTTTTAAAGGTGAGGATATTTGGCATATAGAATATCTGCTTTTATATTTTTGTTCCCCTATGAGTGTCGATAATAGTGATGTTTTTAAAAAGAAAAAGAAAAAGATAGATATTTTGTGGTAGTTTACATTTCCATACAAACAAATGTAGAAGGCAACATTTGAAGGTTGAGTCCTTTCAATAAGACACTATTTAAATATTTAACCAAAAAAATATATTTAAATATATGCTAACCAAGTTTTATAAGAAATTCAAATAAAATATAATCATTGTCAATTAAGACTAATTTGTATGTACAATAAATAAGTTTAGCTAAGGACAGTGTATTGAATTTAGAGTTTAATAGATTTAAATGGGATTATCAGTTTAAAAAAAAAATTAATGAATTATTATGGGATCCTATGGATTCTATATAGATTTCATAAGAATCCAATGAAATTCATGAAAAATATATAAAATTTTACTTAGAGATTTTTATTCACAATTTTTTTTAAAAAAAAACTAATGAAATTTATAAAAATTTATCATTTTTTAAAATCTCATTTGAAAATCTCTAGATTTAATACCTCTAGATTTTAAAAGATTTATACAAACTCTCAGTTGAATATATCTAGGTTTTAATAGACTTATAAAATCTATTAAAATATAAATTGAATACATTTTGGCTTATATAAACTTTTCTAAACTCTGAATTGAATATTCTCAAACTTTTTTTAAAACAAAACTAACTCTAAATTGAATAATTCCCTAAACCTATTAAAGAATAAAAATAATATAATTAAAATTTTCATATAAAAAATAATGATCAAGTTATTAACATTTAATGATTATAAAATACTAAGTATTATTACTTT
The DNA here is from genome assembly GCA_003254975.1 of Ochetophila trinervis. Classification (NCBI taxonomy): domain Eukaryota; kingdom Viridiplantae; phylum Streptophyta; class Magnoliopsida; order Rosales; family Rhamnaceae; genus Ochetophila; species Ochetophila trinervis. The sequence continues at coordinate 50,906 of QANX01006911.1, forward strand.
GATTTTATAGTTCCATGTCTTATTTGACAGTATTTATATACGTTTGTAATTTGACATAAGTACTTATGTAATTGTTAAAAAAAAAATAACAAGAGAACAAAAAACAAAACTACTTTTGTACAATTATTTAATCATTAAATTTATATTTTTTTCTTTGAAACATAAAAGGAATTCAATATTGTTTAAATTCAGCTTCAAATGTTTTATTGAACAATAATGTTATAGACACTAAATTATTATTATTTTACTGGTTTAGATTTTGTTTTGCTTAATTTATCACCGTTCACTTATAAATATTTATATTATATTTTTATTTTCAAAAAAATATTAATAATTTATCATCATCACTTGAAAAATAACTTGATGGTAGCTTGTAGCAATACTGTTTTAAAAATTTTGGAACTTCTTGAATTTACTATTTGGATCAAAATATGTTGAAATTTTTATAATATTAGATAATTGACTTGACATGTATTAAAGAATTTAAATAACCTATTTATATTCTCTAGGGTTAATTATATTTTAGGGCATATTGTATATACTGTTTCTGAAATTCAGTAAAATTACATTTAGATCTTTCAAATTAAAAGAATTACAGAAATTATTATTGCCTTTAGCCAACATCAGATAATTATAACGGTACAATGATAGAAGTATCTTTACATATATCTGAACACTTGTTTGTTCGAGAAACCAACCTGTATCTTCTCTACCAAAAATAACAAACACTACCTCTTATCTATAAAAAAATCAATCACATGATTACAAATAGAAATGTAAAATGGATTGTACCGTGTTGGTCTGGTTTATTTAAAATTTAGTATGTTTGTGTTCATGTCAGCTATTTAGTTTTTGTGTTATGCTCGTATTTGTTCATATAATTTTCGTGTTGTGCCAAGCGTGCTATAGGCCAAAGTACTTATGTGGTCATACCATATTCGTGCCGGACACATGCCCATGCTTGTGCCATTTATATTATGCATATTTTTTATAATATAAATTATATAGCTGAATAAAAATTATTCAAAATAAATATTAAAAATAAAATAAATTAATAATTAAATAATATATTTTATTTTTTAATTGTTAGATAACACAATAAATATTTACAACTAAAAAATAAAATAAAAAATTATGAGAAAAAATTGATAAAATATAAGTAATATCAAACTTAAATATTAAAACTTAATAACCATAAAAATTATTTTTCTTAAAAAAGACAAATTAAACATTAGTAATAAAAAATAAATAAACTAAAACTTAAATTTTTTAAAATTTGACTCATATTTATGGTATAAATATAAAATACTATTAACATAGTGACAAACTGATAAATATGCATACTTATATGATTAAATTACATAAATTATTATATTTAAAAAAAATTAAAATAATTTTAATAAATCTATCAATTTTCATGTGAACATTATAATAGAGTAATTTATTATAGTCTATTATTGTAAAATAAATTTTTATACAATAGATTTTATATGATAAATTATTTATTATTGTTTGTATTTTGCTAAGTTTATATTTTATCTAAATTGTTAGTATATATATCCGTGTCGTTTTTTATATGTTTGTGCTGTATCTGATCCATTATGTACATGTGTCGTATCTAACCAATCATATGCATATATCGTGCCTAGTCCGTTATAAATTCGTACCGTTTTAAACACGGTCACTTATATGCTCGGTACTGAATATGCCACAGTTTACAACTTACCGTACTCTTACGATGCTCAATTTTAACATTCCGTGCTGTCCCCATTTTTACACCTCAATCTTCAAATTCTTTTAGGAACAGTCCTAGGAAAGGAGGCCGGTGAGAGTGGGCTTGGGAGACGAAGGCACGGAAGAAATGGATGTCACAGCAATGGCGGTGCAGAGACTCTGGGACCCACCGGAGAGGACTGAACCGATGCAGTACCTCTCGCTGCTTCTGAAAGTGTGGGTGGAGGCGCACCCACTGCCCCAAATGCGGTCAAGCTGCTGGTGCCCCTGCGGGAGTAGGTGCAGGTGCTGCCGGTGCAGGTGCTTGTGCCGGTGATTTTTTTTTTTGTTATTTACTTTTAAGAGAAAAACGGAAATTGATTTTTGTTGATAACAGATTTGACTAAGATTTTGTCCATATAAACTGAAGGCTACTATTGGAATTGATTTTTTGAATTTATGGAGATTGATAAGCTTTGGTTTTCATTTTTATGAAAACTTTGATAGGAGCGTATACGGTATCAATGAATTGAAAAGGAAAAAGAATAAGAAAAAGAAGATAGGAGACAAACAAAGTGAAAAAAAAAAAAAAAGAAAGGGAGGAGAGAGACAAAGGGGCAGAGAAAGAGTGAGAGGAGAAAAAAATTAACCAAAAAAAGAATTGAGGGTATTATTGTATTTTCATCAGGAGAGAAAAATTACATTTTGTATAGTTTTTTTTGCTAAAAGTACATTTTGTATAGTCAGAAGATATTTTTGTTAATTTTTCTAACCAGAGAGACCTGAATATAATTTTACTAAACTTAAAAAATGATATATGCAATATACCCTATATTTTGGCTAAATTTTACATTCCATTTTTAAATTTAAAATGTTTTACATTAAACTATCAATTTGTAATTTATTTCACTTTCAAATTTAAACATTTTAGATTAAATTTTAAATTTATAATTTATTTCAGGTTCTCAATTTGTTTCTTTAAGTTAAACTTTCTAAATTTTTGCATGAGAGAAGATGGTGTGTAGAGTACGACGGAGAAGCAAGACACTTGCATTACTGACTCACTTGAATTCTTGGGCTTTTATATATTTTGGCTGAAAAAGGGTTTTATTGTTAGCTTCGGTGAGTGATTTCGTCACGTGCCCGTCTTCCCCATCATGACCACGGCACCTTATACTGTTTTTCAGCTTTCGGAATACCAAGAAAAAGAAATAATAATAATAATAATTGTCAGTGAAGAATCAAGAAGACAATTCACATCAAAATGGCCAAAATGCTATTTTTAAGGTGGTCATCATTTATATTTACTTTTTGGGTATCATATATACTCACTTATACCAACAAATTAAACTTGTTGACTGATATTTTTTTTTGTCATTTTTAAGAGAAAAAAATATGAAACTGTTTTAAAGAATGAGGAAGGGAGAGGGAGAGGGAGAGGGATTAATGTCAAACAAATTAAAAATTTAATGTAAAATATTTAAATTTAAAAGTTTAATATAAAATAAATTATAAATTGATAGCGAAACATTTTAAATTAAAAATTCCAATGCGCAACTTAACTAAAATATAAAAGTATAATTAATCATTTTCTCTTTTAAAAAAAAGAAACTTTCACTTTTTTCTTACAAAATATTGCTTTGTTTCAATTTCATTGCAGTATTTTTAATGTGATTAAATTATTATTTTTATTTTAGAATAATGATTAAATTTAAATCCAAGCGTTTTTTATATTTATTTTGTTGAGAAATTTAAATCTAAATTTTGGAATTGATTAGATAACATGGGACTTAAATATGTTTCCAACTTTTCCTCTCATGTTTGTTTTTAATGGAAGTTACAAATTGTATTTGCAAGGACAGTCCAATGCTAAAAACAAATGTTTTTGTAAGCAATAATTTTGATCTCTGCTTTCAATATCAAAACAATAATATAATAATGATTACCAAAAAAAAAATAACAATAATATAATAAATACAAATCCTTTCAAAATTGTATGGTACATATTCTCTTCTAACCGATTGACCTTTTATTATCAAATGGTCTTTTTTTTTTCTTTGTATCATGGGACAATCATCACATGTTATATTATTGACACTTTAGCCCCCCCAAAAAAAAGAAAAACCTGCATCGATCATATGTGTTCTTTTTAATTTTTTTTTTCTGGGATAACATCACATATCATATAAATATATATTTATTACTATAATTTATAATTTATTTATTTATTCATGATAAGTGATTCGTTTTCTTGATCCTATCTTGTAATATTTTTCTCTTTTTTTCTTTTTGCAAGACTTATTATGTTATATATGTTTTATTTATTTGAAAAAGGAAGCCCAAGGAAAATTAGGTAATACATTAATTATGTAATTTTTTTAAAATTTTGCTTGGTCCATATTTAGAAGTTACTCCAAAAAAGTAAAATTTATTTTAGTCTATATGTATGTTAAGGATTAGTAATTACTTTTTTTTTTTTCATTATATATGTCCCAACAAATATCAATAATTTATATGAAGCAAAAGGGGAAATTTATTTTTTTGGCAGAAAGCAGCAAGTAATAAATACCAATTACCAAACTTATCAGAAGTTTTCAGAAAAAATAAAAATAAAAACACCCTTATCAGAAGTCACAACTCGTGACAAGCATTTCATTGGGAAAAAAGTTATAATATATTGACATAACTTTTACATGAGTGAGACGAGACTCTGATCTCTAGGACGGTATGGTTAAAATGCATAGAGCTCAGTTTACCCACACCTTTTGATTAATCTTTTTAAAAAGTTTACTCCGATTCATAAGGAAATGGAGCACCTTCTCTTACCAATTTAACAAACTAGGTCTAGGATAAAGTTAAACACTAGGGTAAATATATTTCCCCTCCAATGCAAATTTAGTAATCCAAAAAACTCCAAATTAAATAGGTATCACATTCTTCAAAAAAAAAAAAAAAAGGGTATTATCACATAGCCAAGTTTTAATTTCTCAAAGAATCCAGAAATACCTTTTATTCAATGAAAATGTAAAAATTTGAAGGTGGAGTTTTTTTTTTTGGTAAGGCATTTATGAGCCATCACATGCATGCCATTAATATACCCCTTCACAAAATTTATAACCCCAATACCAGGAATTCCTCACCCTTCCAAACAAACCCTACTGCTAATAACAGCACCAGTTAAATAGATAAAATAAAATATATTTGGAAAACTGTGTATCTCAAGGAAGTGAAGCTAAGGTAAAGTCTAAAGGGGACAATGAAGGGTTGGAAAAATTTAGAGGTGGTTGAGACAATCTATGAGGAAGAATATGAGTTCTCTTCTTCCTCTTCTTCTCTCTCCCCGGCTCCTTCTTCTCCTCCTACACCTCTTCATTCTAAAGTGGAGGCATGGTAACTTCTTTGCTCTTTATTATTATTTTTTTAGTTTTTTTTTTTTTAATCTGTGCTAATTTTGTACTGCTCCACCAGTTTTCCTCATATACAAGTATATAATCCTTTTTGGTTTTCAATTATGTAAAATTTCCAGGTCGTTGGCATCAGGGAGGAAAGCAGAAGTTGTTATCCGAGTTGGTGGAAAATGCTTCCATTTGCACAAGGTTTGTTGAAATATATATCATGCCGGTTAAGTGTTTGATGTGATTCTTCTTAGAAATTTTGATGGCTTCCTTTGCTTATTATATTGAAAAAATTGGCTGGAGGCAACTGGGTTGGGGAAAAAAAAAAAAAGATAAAATTTTATGTCATTTTTTATACGATCAAAAATAGTGTCAAAAGTTTTAGATTCTGTCTTGTATAGCTTTTATTTTGTCATAATTTTTACTTATGCTTCTGTTTTTATTTTTTATTTTTTTTAGAAAAAGTCACCCTTTTAACTTTACTAGTTTTAGATAAAAAAAAAAAAAAAAAAACTTTTTAGCGTAAAGCACTTTTAAAAAAATTATATAAACATTTTTAAAAATAATTTTTATTTTAAAAGTTGTTTTTCGCTTTTTAGAAATTTTAACTCACAGCATCTTAGTTTAATTACAAAGGATGAAAAACCTAAAGGCAAATGAAAAGCCAATTCAAGGTTTTTGATATGGGATATTTTCAGAAAGGAGTGAGGATTTGGTTTTGGAATGTTGCATATGAAATTGACAAGTTTTGACTTATATGAAACTATATAGATTGCATATTCAATAAATGGGTTAAGCGAAGATGAGCAGCCTTGAAAAATTTTAAGTGAAAAAGTAGACTTCTTTAGAGAGTATAGCAGGAAATCCCAAAAGTATGAATAATTCAAATCAGCTTTCCTGTGTCTCTGTGCTTAGATGTAAAAGGCTAGGCTACCAACCAAGAACTGGGTTGGGTAGCTAAACGACATTAATCCATCATTTTCATTGCCAAACGTACATCGTCAAATCAAATCCACATGTTGAGAGCTCTAGTGGAATTTTTTAGTACCAGATCTAGTGGACCTGTTGTCCAGAATTGGTTCTTACGGCCTAGTGGCCAATATTAGCTCCTCATTTAAGTGGAATCTTATTTGGTACTCATCTTCATTTGTTATTTTGCAATTTCCTTTTTCACAATGGAACTTTTGGAATCTTACTTGGTACTCATCTTTATTTATTATTTATTATTTTGCAATTTCCTTTTTCACAATGAAACTTTTGGAATTTCCTTTTCCACGGTAAATCTTTTGAATTTCCTTGTCTACTTCTCTGGATTCCTACTGTGGTTGATTAGCTAAATATTCTCTACTTTATTCCTATTCAATAGCCCTCATAATAGAATCAAATTGGGGTTAATATATTAAATTGGAATATGTAAGCAAATATATATGTTGAATTTAATTAGTAATATTATTTGTCAATTCACAAACCAAATTTAATTACCAAAAATATTAGATAACAGCTAATGTTTCATTACATTACCAAAAAAACTAATGTTGCATTAATTATTTTATTGGGTTTACCTTTTATACACATTGACGTTATATTAATTTGTCAAGTATTAATTTATTTAAAGAAGTTCATGCTCATAGGATTATACATTTTTAATATCCTAAGTATATATTTATTTTTTCAAATAAAAGGCGTTTATATAAGAAGTAAATGCGATAAATATAAAGAAATGAAAAACTAGCACATCAATTTTTATTTTTATTTTTTTAGACGAAGATCAAACCATTTGTCTTCCAAAATTTGATTATTACTTGTTACTGAAATATATGCATTTATTTTTGTTTAATTAATGATAAAGTAACAGTTGGTTATTAATATTGTTATTATTATTTTATATTTTTGTAACTAGTATCTTTTTTTTTTTCGGGGGTAATATGTAATTAGGATCCTTTAACATCAAGGAGCACCTATTTAAAACGGCTATTAACGGAATCAGCAACAGAGTTCACCCTCTCCCCGCCTTTAAACATTTCGGCCGAAACGTTCACTTTGGTAGCTGATTTTTGTTATGGGGCTCTCGTTATAACGCCGTTCAATCTCGCAGCTCTTAGAACAGCAGCCGAGCTGTTAGAAATGACGGAGACTAACGGTGATGGCGATGATAACTTGGTGCAAATAACGGACTCCTACTTTCGCCAAGTCATTGCCGTTAATCGAGAATATGCGTCCATTGTTTTCCGCTCGTGTCTGTCTCTGCTTCCAGAGGCAGAAACGGCAGCGTTTTTATTGAGCAAGTGTGCTGATGCAATGAATCTGACGGACGAAGAGAACGGTGAAGATGACGTGGATGGAGTTGATTGGTTTAATAACGTCATAACGGTGCGCCCAGAGGATTTTCATATAGTTGCGGAGGCAATGCAACGTCGTTTCACGAGCCATGACGGCGTTTATAAGATCGTTGATTTTTATATCCGGGTAAGACACTTCGAAGGAATAAAAGTAAAACAGGCTCTTAATAGGGAGTTTATTGCTTCATCGATTACAGAAAAATGCGTTAAAAAATTGTTTTTAAAAAATATTTCATGAATAATCAAATTATGTTTTCTGAATTTTGACATCTTCTTAATTTTGTGGGGGTGCACAGGAACACAGTGAGAAGATAACAGAGGAGCAGAAGATCCAAATATGCAATTCCATCGACTGCGACAAACTCTCTGCTCGACTGCTCATGGAAGCAGTTCAAAACCCCATAATGCCCCTAAGATTCATTGTCCGAGCCATGTTGGTTGAGCAGCTCAACACCCGGCACTGCATTTTCTCCACCACTCTCACCCAACTCCGCCGTCGTCCGCCGCCGCCGCCGGAAGACGGCGAACAAGAAGGTCCAATCACATTGGGAGCCATCCTCCAGCGCGACGCCGCGCTTCGCCAATCGGTGCGGCTCAAGACCTCCTTGAACGCTACGAGCATGAGAATCCAAAGCTTGGAGGAAGAACTCAATGGAATGAAGAAGTTCTTGAATGAATCTGAGAAACAGAGGAAAAGCATATCAGTGGGGTCGGTTCGGTCTGCGAGCTTCCATCTTGGAACTGAGAATAACATAGCGATGGGTGACAAAATGTCCGCTTCGTCGGCGAGTTTTCGATTCTCTGCAAATGGAAGCAAAATGGAAGAGGCTAATTCGTCCATGTCTTGTAAAGCTGGGACTCCGAGATTAACGAAGAAGATTAGCCAGAGGTTGATGAACGGATTGAAGAAGGCCTTTGGGGTACAGAGTAGTGTATTGGATTGTGCTGATGAGAGTAAAACTTCGAGCGAGGTGGTTGGAATTAATGGATGCAATCGGAGATGAGAAAGTGTGATTTTATTAGACAGCAGGAGCTACCATTACCGACTCCGTTTCAACCTTGACTATATTCAATTGATAAACAAAGATCTTTGACTCTTTGTATATACAGTAAAATACAAAAAAGACATTTTCAAAATTAATTTTATTTGTTATTTTGGTAAAAGTTTTCACAATTCTTAATGCTTTCGCCAATGTGAGGAAAAAAAAGAAGAAAAAGTAGTACAGAAAATTCTGATAATTATATGTGTGCCAAAAATTTATACAAAACTATAATATTCTGTACTGTGGATCCACCACATTTTAACTTAATTCTCTATTTTTTTGTACTCTTTCTTTTCCAAATTTTAATTGTTTTATTGCATTTACTCGACTCGATCGTTTATTAACTTTGGTAGATTTCATTTGAAAAGGAATTAATGTTCTACAATATTAGGTGCCATGTCTTTTGCTATATATATGTGTGTGTGTGTGTGTAAAGTGTAATAATCTAATTGATGAGTACCGCATATAGGGAACAAAAATCATATATAATAATTGTATATATATTTTTTATAAACTATATGCTTATATATATTTTTGGTAAAATTATGCTTATATGTACATGTAGTCTCATCTAATGTACAACACGCTGCACATACATGTGCTGATTATGCTATATGATATTTTCACCCAAAAAAAAGAAAAAAAAAGATTATGCAATATGACAAATTAAGTTAACGAAGAACAGACAGTATATTCAACAAGGAGTCAACTTTCCAAGATACAAAATCTAATATAATATAAATATATATCACGCGGAGCACATGTGCTACATTATATATGTATTTATTTACTTGGTGAAAAATTATATATTTATTTTGGTGAAAGATGTCTTCAATAATATATCATAGACATTAAATTGTAAATTTTGTATGTCGCATGCAACATTGTATGGCTGTATAATATCATCCGAGACAATAATTGAAAATACTAAAATTCATCTCAGCTCTCAAACTCACATGGAAAAACTTTAAAAAGAAGCACAGTTAATTTAACCTGTAACATAATGTACAAAGCCTTTTACTTCCAAGCCCCTTCAACGTGAAAAATTGATACTAAGCAGCACAGACGCATCGGCTAAAATTTGGTGATGTCTGAACCTAAGCCAAAAATTACTAAGAGAAAATAATAAAAACATGGACTTAAAAACAAAAGTTCGAGATATATATATATATATATATATTTTTTTTTAATTATGGGAAGGTAATCCATCTAAACTGTTCTACTAATATAAATTTAAATAATATTTTGATTAAGTAAAAGAAAATAATATTCTATCTGGCTTTGTATAAAAACTATTCATCGTATACGCTTTTTTGTGAAAGAAATTTTTTATGCGTGCACGGTTGGCTACATAGACATGCATTTTTTGATTATATTGTGTTTGGGTCACATGAAATGAGTTCGATCAATAGGCAGTTGTTTCTCTATTTTGATGGAAATCTGTCGGTGGATCGGTAGCCTAATCTCTGTTCTTGGGGACGTTTTCAAAATTTCAAGTATTTTAGTTGAATCTTCATAGAATAAAATAAAATAAAATTATGAGATACTGTAACTGGTACAGTGCAACTTGCCCCTAAAGTTCATTCAAAAAAACCATTATTTTATTGTCTTTAAAAAAGGCCACCTAGAAAGGAATCTAATTAATTTTCGACAGAGATTTTATAAAATTAAAGGGCTTTGTTTTTTTTTTTTATTGATGAATAATTGAAGGGCGTTGTTCAATATATGGGGTGTGGCTTTTTATGAAAGCTCGTAGGGTATTTGGGATAAATTCACATTTTAGATCATTTTTTATTTTATAAAGTATAATTTTTAAAATAAAAAATATTTTTAAAAATTTTATAAATCAAAATTTTAATATTTATTTAATTTCAATGGAGACTCTTTGTTATATTTTTTATTTTCTAACATATAAAATATACAACTAGTAAAATATTTTTATATATAAAAAAATATAAAATTAAATATAATTATAATTGTGCATTGAAAATTATAGAACAATAAATAAAAATATTAATTTTTTATATAAATAGTGGAGTTAGCTTTTAAATGAAAAATAAAATTTTATTTTTTATTTTAACTTTTTAATTTAAAAAATACGTTGAAATCATAACAAATAAAAATTAATTTTTTAAAATATAAAAATTAATTTTTTTTAAAAATACATTAAAGATGCTTTTACATGTGTATTTTAACTCGTTCAATGTTTTTATTTGTGCTGTATATATTTGCATTATAAATTTCATAAAGAACAAATTGCAATTTAATTTTATTCAAAAATTACCTATATTTAAATGAAAAGTAAAGAATTTAATTTGTATACATGGTTTTCCTTTTAGGCTTTTATTATTATTATTATTACTGTTATTTCTACAGTCAATTTCTCCTTACTAATTGTACTTCATATATTTTTTTATCTAACATTCTGTCTCTTTTGTTCCCATTTTCAATTTATTTAAATCTTTTTCATCTACTAACATTACCATTCGTATCTCTTCTCGCCTCTCAAGCATATATAAAAATCATTCATCAAAAAAGCATATATAAAAATCAATTATTATTCATCCATCAATTCCTATTGATTATGACCTTTATAGCTTTGGATTATCACAGAGCGCCTAACTAACAATTAATACGACAATCACATGTCTATCGATTTGTAATTAAAATTTAACAAATAATTGATTAGTAAGTTAAAATACTATCCGGGATAAATTATCACTTTCTCAAATATATGACAGTTATAATTAAGCCGTAATCCAATTATACTAACATTGTATGGTTATAAGAAAAATCATAATAGCATATTTTTATTATATTTTAATTTTATTAAAATGATAATTTAGTCTATAAATAAAGGCTTTAGCATCTATAAAAAAGGACCAAGAACGAAAAATATATTTTACATGTTTATTTTTATTTTTTTTATGTTTTTACTAAAATTTCAGTTATCTTTTCTAACTTTATTGTTGAAGAATTTTTGAATGGCATTTTCAAAAATTTGCTGATTTCATATTTTATCTTACAGATTCATAGATTTTTCAACAGTGAATGAAAATATATGATTGACAGTTAGATACAATTTTATGCCTAAACAAACACAATAAATATTCTTTACCAAAAAACACAATAAACATCTTCGTAATAATTCACATTTGAATTGTTAAGTCAGTAATAATATTCGTTGCTTCGGTTAATTTATGATATTTAAAAACAATTTCTATAAGTTTTTATCAATTTATCGGGAACAAACATTGATACTATTACAAACCCATACATATTTATATTTTAAGAAACATGAGTAAATAATAAATATGAGAATATTTTAATTATATCTTTGAAGTTTGGGGAAATTATAAAAGAATCTTTTATATTTTAATAAATCATTTACATCTTCTAGCATTTACTCTCTTCTTTTTATCAATCCAATTTTTTAAACTAAAAAAAATCAGATTAAATAAAATTAATCTCAAAGAGAGAGGACTAATCCTAAAATTTAGTCCACAGCTAAAACAGAGAGCGTGGGAGTAGGTAGCACCGATGATTGAAAATGGCCTCGCATTCCACGTGTTGTATTTATTAATTAAAACTCCAAAAGAATTCGCTCAGGCGGGTGTCATTTCTCGTTTTACTGAAATTTTTTTTTTTGGGATAAACGTGCTCTGGTACCTTTGGTAAATTTATAATTAAATTTATAATTTTTAAATGTATTATGTATAACTTTTAATTTGTATTTTATATTATATTAGACTGTAAAATTTTATATATATCAATACAAATTTTAATTTATATTTTCTAAAATATTAGATTTTTATTAAAATTTTACAAATAAATGATAAACGGTATCAATTTTTTTATTATAAATTAAAATTTAAAACTTAAACGATAACTTTGTAAATTTTAAATGATATTAAAATTTATTAACTAATTGATATTTTAAATTTTTGATCAATAAAATGCTTAATATGTAAATTTATTAAATTATATGATACTAAATTTAAAAAAAAAATCTAATATAATATAAAATATAAATTAAAATTTAATATGACATATTAAAAATTAAAAATTTATCGTATAAATTTATTAAATTATAAAGTACTAAATGATATTTATCTTTTCTTTTATATGTATCAATCTAATAATATTTATTCTTTGATTAAAAAAGAAATCTAACAATATTCGTACAAAATTTTATGTACTTTATTTTGTAAAATTTTATACATATTTATATATTTTTAAAGCAGAGTTCGTGAACTACCATAATCTGGATCCTCGCTCATTAAAGATAAAAAAAAGAAAAAAAGAAGGCAAACATATGTACGCACTAATCGACACAAATATTTAACCAAAAAAAAATCGACACAAATAAATGTTCGAAATTTGTTTATTAACAAAAAATAAAAATTAAACAGATATATTTTTTTAAAAAAAAAAAAAACTGTAGCAGAATCATAAATTTAAAATATTTAACAAATAGATTAATTTAAATGTTTTTTTAATTTAATAAAAATTTATAATGAAAATTCATGTCACTAAAAACAGAAAAAAACAATTAAATTCAAATAAAATTATCAAAATTCAAACTTTTTAACTCTGGTGACCACGTATGTGAAAACTCCTGGACTACACCCCTCAAGTTCAAATGAGACAAATACTTGATATTTTGCTTTCTCTTCCAGCTCTTAAAACAGCACCACCTACTCTCTGGTAGCTCACAAATCTTACAGAAGATCTTCAACCAACAACTTCCTCTTCATTCTCTCTCCTCTCTATTTCTCTCTCTCTTTGCAATAATTCATGCCATAAATGAAAATCTCTAATTCGTTGATCTTTTTTACTTTTTATTTTTAACCGAAAGCGGTTACGGAATGTCTGCTTAACCGTTTGTCAACAACGCCTACAAGCTTCCGCTGATATAGAAAACCAACATCCACTATATTTTCTGCTTAAATTCTTCTTTGTTTTTTTGATATTTATCTGGTTTTTATCATCAAAAAAGGCTAGGGACATGGCTGCGCTGAATGCTGGAACACAGTTTATACGCTGTCCTTCGTCGGTCTCTGAATCTGGACCTCTGGCTTCGTTGTCGTTGGCGAAGCTAGGGTTTGTTAAACTTGTGCCGGAAAATGCGATTGGATTGTTGGACACAGAAAGGAGGAGGAGTTTGGGGATTAATTCACCGCGTGTTAGGGCAATGAGGGATTGTGCAACCACCGCTTCTGGTACCGGCTTTTCTTTTCTTTGTGATTGTTATTATTTTTAGCTCAATGGAAAAACCATTTTTTTGGAATTTAAAAAATAAAATAAAATAGAAAACAGTTTTCTGGTTTGTTAAGGTTATACTGTTATAGCTTGCATTCTTGGAGATAGTTCTGCTTCCTTTCGTGAATGCAATCGAGTCGGTGACAAAACAATGAATGATTTTTCACTTTGATAATTTTTATAAGCAAAACCAGTAGAGTAGAAAATGCCGATCAAATAGTATGGTTAATTTTTCCCCCTTTATTGAGGTGAAAAATAATATATATATCTATATATATACATATATAGATATATAATAGTTTTGCGTGTCTGTGTATGATATAATATTATATTTATACTTTTAGAGATGAGATGGTAAAGTCATAACTTTAGGAAATGAAATTACCAAAACAAAAAAAAAACTTTAGGGAATGAAGGTTTGACTTGCTTATGGCTTCCATTCTAATCTTATTACCCTGTTCCCTACCTTCTTTGCCTTCCTTTTCCAAGACCGTCTAGGATAAGATCTTTCGTGGTAATTCAATCAAGTAGATCAGGTATGGCCCCGAAAATCCAGCTTTTAATACGTGCGAACTGAATTTTTAAATTTTCGAAATTGTTTCATTAAATTGATTTTTTAGATTGAAGGTTTGATGGGTATTATTTTTGAGAGAGTAATAATTGGTAGAGAAACTGTGGCTTATCTTGCAGAGGTTGTCTTTCTGTGATTTTGGATCTTTCTGAAAATTAAATGTGCTTTTTTAGGTCAGCTTAATAATCTCAACCACCGTTAAAGAATATATCAGCGATGGTTATTGTTCTTCTTCTTATTGCAATTTTACTTTCTTCGAATGTCATTATCCGGCAGTTTGGTCTTCACATGGTTTATTTACGGTTCTAATACTTACAAAATCATCTGACTAGGCAAGGATATCCGGCATATGTCAACCATTGGGAAGTCGACAAACATTCTGTGGCATAAATGCTCAGTGGAGAAACTTGATAGGCAAGAGTTACTTCAGCAAAAAGGCTGTGTCATATGGATTACTGGTCTCAGTGGTTCAGGTTTGTTAATCTGATTCAGCATTTTTTTTTTTTTAAGTTGTAATGTGTGGATCAGATCAACTTTATTAAAGGTCGTCTATGTAAGGCTCACTATCGGGACGATCCGAAGTGATAAAATCAAAAAACAATAAGTTATAAAATCAAAAGTTATTAATAGTTGTGCTGATTGTATAGTCACTTATAGCATCGTGGTATGTGTCAATAGCCATCGAGGAGAGTTATTAATTCCGTCTTGAAATTTGCTTTCATCATTTGACTCGGATTTCCAACTTGTTTTGTTCTGAGTGTTTTTGTATACGTAAACTGTGTAATGCTTCTCTGCCTTCATGATAGCTTAAACTATGATATTATTTTGTTACTTTGCTGGACAACATTTGAGAAACAGATAAAGAGAGTTCATATTCTTACCAGAAAAATGACCTGCCTGTCTAATTACAGATTGAACGGTTTATACATAAGCTCAAGATTGAGCTTGTAATTTAGCCAAGCTTTTGTTAATATCTAAGTCAGCATCTTACATGACAACCTTATTCTTATTGATGTTTATTTGTCATTGTTCTGTGGCTTTGATGTCATTGTCAAACTTTTTCTTTGAGTAGTAAGACTTCTTTATTTCTTTAAATTTTAGTTTTTGCATGAGGGAGGGTTGGGACATGACTTGCCATATTGCACCTGCTATGTCAATAGCATGGACCCACTTAATTGATTTTTATGTGCTAGTATAATGGATTTTTTTTAGTATGGTCTAAAGTTTTAATTTAATTGAAAAAAAGAAAAGAAAAGTAGAAAAAACTGAACTTGTTACCTCAATTTATCTGGAATAGATATGTATTTGAGCATTTAGAAGACTTGGCTGATTTACCTGTCTTTTTTCTCAAAGTATAATTTGATCAATGTCCCGATGTGGATTTCATTCTTTTGCATAAGTATTTCCTGACAATCGAAGTTATTCATAAGCAATAACATACAAAAGTAAACCATTTTTAACATCTCATAAAATCTAGAGAAAATCTTTTGAGTTTGTCGTGGATTATAAGTTACTCCTGGATGCAATCTTCTTGTGCATAAATATGTATCTTCTTTTTGATCAATGCGCACACACCATCTTGATTCTCTATCTACAGGTAAAAGCACTTTGGCATGTGCTTTAAGCCAATCCATGCACTCGAGAGGGAAGCTGACCTACATCCTTGATGGCGACAATGTTCGACATGGTCTAAACAGTGATCTTTGTTTCAAAGCAGAAGATCGTGTGGAAAACATACGTAGGATTGGTTAGTCTTTAGTAGTTTTTGTGTTACAAACTTTGTTCTAATTTTCTTCTAAAGATTTCTTACTCTTTTTTGCTATTTTCCTTTGAAAACAAAGGTGAAGTAGCAAAGCTATTTGCAGATGCTGGCATCATTTGCATTGCTAGTTTAATATCTCCTTACAGGAAGGATCGAGATGCCTGCCGTGCCCTACTGCCAGAAGGAGAGTTTATTGAGGTTTGTGATTATATGGCAGTTTTAATTCAAGGCATGGTTTGGTTTGCCACACCTCCACGGTGAAGTGATTTACTTTAAACTAGAAAGAGGCTCTTTATACTTATAAACTCATGTTTCTCAGGTATTCTTGGATGTGCCACTTCAAGTGTGTGAAAGTAGGGATCCTAAGGGCCTTTACAAGCTTGCACGGGCAGGAAAGATCAAAGGTATCATCGAATAGGCTCAGAATATGGCTGTTATCTCTTTCTCTGTCCTTTTCAGTCCATGTGGTTTATCAATTTCTGTTACAAAAATAAAAGGTTATGACGTTATGTGGCGTGGTATCAAATTAAGGATATCTCTTCCACAGTCTCAGCCATGTGTGTGTTTAATCTTCCTGCACTTCAAATTGGGGTGTATTCTAGTTATTTCCTTGGTAAAATAGGAGATTTATCAATGCATTTGAATATCAGTTCTCAGTTTATAATCTGGTGAATGTCAATTTGACATTTTGCAGGCTTTACGGGGATTGATGATCCATACGAGTCACCAACAAATTGTGAGGTATGCCTATGTTATTAAGCTCACAAAATGCATTTATGTGCAAATGCAGAAATGCTCTTTGGTTAATTTGATTTTGCTATTAAAACATGGAAAACTATATACATTACTAAACTAAAAGAACTTGCAATTCTGCATGGTCAGACATGTTAGGGACTTGAAAATGAGTAATTTTTGTGTGTTAAAAAGTTGGAGAATGATTCATATGAAAATACATCATATATTTTGCATACCAGGTTGTAACCTCATGTGCTTGTATTAATTTTTCTGTGTTTTGTTTTTCATATATTAGTATATTACGATGTAAAAGTTAAGTCCACTGCTACTTTTGCAGATAGTGTTGCGACAGAAGGGAGAGGAATGTCTATCTCCCAGTGATATGGCTGAAGCAGTGATTTCTTACCTGGAGGAGAAAGGGTATCTCCAGGCTTAAGAGCTTAAAACAGCCTCCAGTTTCTTGTTGCAGTAGCACCAATAGATATGCTGTTTGTCCCAACAAAGAAAATTCTCGTTTTCTTTGAAATTTGGTTCCACCAAAGTAATTAATCAATCGATTAATTTGAAAAATAAGACTTTGCAGAGCCACTTATGTATTGTTAAGTATGTAACCCAATATCAAGTCCACATCTCATAAGTTCGAGCTTATGAGGACATTGGTATTGAGTTGTGTTTTAATATAGTATAAGACTTGCAGACTCTGGCTTGTGGTTTAATATGTATAATGTGGCTTCCGTTGTTTTAGACACAAATAATTGAGTGGAACCAGGGGCAAAGGCCTTTTGGATATGAACTGTATCCAATTATTATTTGTATGTTGTGGAATAAAACATTTATGTAATGCATATGGTCTGCTTGTAATCAAAAAGGGCTTTTGTCTATTTTTATTTGTATGAACAAACGTTTATTCAAACCCTCACTTTGGGAAAATGCTTCAGTGGGATAGGCCTATAGATCTTTCTACTTGCAAACTGTGGAACCGTGGACTTCACACATGAATGTGAATTGAAAGATATGTACGTCCGTTCAACTGAAATTTTTCTCTTTCTTTTGCAGTTCTAGTTGCAACTTACCAGAACCCTTTAACATCACAATCAATACTAGTTTTGCTATAAATGGCCTCTGAGGCTGGAAATCTGTTTAGAACATCATTATTAATTTAAATGCATGGACGAAAATCATTTTGGCATTTTGCCTCCCATGTTTGTTCGGGCGGGTCAGAAGAAAGTTATTATTATTTTTTATTAATACCTTTTTGTGTGTGAATAAGGAGTGTCATATTCTAGTTTGCCGGAATTGGCCATGAAATAGTAGTTTAAAAAAGGAACAAAATGATTGAAAAGAACAGTAACAAGATTGGATGGTCCGAGGCCGCTATTGTTTTCTTTAGATTCAGCAGTCGAAGAAAATGACAAAATTAAACAAGAAATCCAAGTAGAGGGGGGGTAACTGTTTTGAGAAGCAAGAATCTCATTTTCAAAATCATAAAGAAAATCTTGGTACAGATGAGCAAAAGAATACAACTAGATCTAGAATAGCTTTGTTTCTCTAAGAGTTTCATCTTGATGCCCATCATCTGTGCAGCGGGCTCACTTTCTAACATCCTACAGACTCAGTTGCTGTTCATTAAAAACTATGGAAATGGAAAAGTTCCCAATTGAACCAGATAATTCAGTCCGCATTATTAACGAAATCATGCATACCTCCAAGGCTACCATAGTTGCATTATTTTAATATATAGACAATTACTAAAACTAGCCAAAAGAAAAGCTAATCAAACCAAGAAGAAGTAGGCACATTGTTGAGAAGGGAAATCAAATGACGGCAAATCCTGTTCCTGCTTGACTATATCTGTGAATGGTCAAGAAGCAGAAAGCAAATGCCGTTGTCATGGACACCACAGCAGAGCTCACCGCATCGAAAGTTATAGAGAAGCGTCGCTCTTGTAGACCCCAAATCGTCCAGACGAAAAATTTCAAACCCTCCAAAACCTTAGCTACCACATTTGCCATTTTCTTTTTTTTTTTTCTTTTTTACCTACGAAAGAAACCAAAAGAAAGTTAGGAAACTAAAACCACAAAAAACCCACCTGAGATATATAACAAGAACAGAGCCTTAAATCCCACTCGCAAAGCCAAATCTTTCTCTTTCAGTAAGAGACAGTGAATAATGGGTGACTGGGACCTTTCTGTTTATCAATTTTTTTATTCCTTCGAAAAAGAAGCTGGTTTTATAGTGAAAGAGCGGGAGTGATTTTGGCTTTGCGAGATGAAGATAAAAAGGAGAGCGTTGCTTCCACGTTACTTCCAAAAAATTTTCATGTTTCAGTATTTACCTGGAAAGTAGTGGTTTCCTGTACTTGCCTGACCAGCGCAACCTTAAAGTACGATGTATTTACTATGTTGCTACATCGGAACAAGCAGACCGTCGATGGTGTTATTGAAGTGCTGTTTGTCTCTTTATTGCTTCGACAAAAAAGGAAAGGGAGGAGAGGGAAGGGTTTTGCTGTTTCTTATTTGTTTCTATGCCAATCTTAAAGTAACAAAATTATTTGTATATATTTGTAAAATGGCGATTAAAAACTTTGGTTCTTTCGCAGATATGAAATCTTTACCACTTCAAACCAAAAAAAAAAAAAAAATTGAAATCTTTACCGCCGAATTTGTTTTTCATTGGGACTAAGAAAAATAAAGGATTTTATAGAGTAGATAAATAGATTTGTGTACATGAATGGACAATGCAGCCTAATATGGGTGATAATTAACACCCTTCTGATTTTCTAGTTAAAATAAGAAGTTTTGTAACACTCTATCGAATTAATCTACCAAAATGTGTATCAAATAAATCTACTAAAATATATATCAGTGTCAATATTTTATTTGTTTATATTTAATTATATTTATCTCTTTAAAAATTTACTTATTCATAATTATTTATATTAATATGTTAATCAATAAAATATTATTAACACATAACATTTAATATATATCTTAGTACAAGTACATTTATTTGGTAACTCATTACTCCATCAATAGTTAGAAAACAAAATTTTGAAGAATATATTGGTTCTTGCTAAAATATTCTCAGAGAGAAAAAGAAATTTGAATTTTAGAAAATTATTTTTTAAAGAAAGTATTTAGAGTTTTTGGTGTCTAAAAGTTTACCCTGTATTTTTCAAATATTTTTTATTTTAATTTAACAAAAAATTTTAATTTATCAATATATATATATACATATATTTTTCATAATTATTCTCATAGAGTAACAAATGCTTATGTAATTTGCAAAATAAAAACATTTTTATAAGATGCTACTCAATGCACCAATAAAAGGTCATATGGGGACTTTTTTCTTACATAAGTAAAAAAATTTAAAGTGTACCATATATTTAATAATATTTTTATGTTGGGACTTTTTTGTAATGGCTAGACAAAGGCCTTCGTCGGCCATGATCACAAACTGATATATACTATTATTTGTATAATTCGCTTGTAATTAGCAATGAGTATATCAAGAAATAACGGAAAGGTCCAGCAAAGTAATTGCCGGCAACCATAAAGCTCCATGACATATTGAAAGGAGCCGTTGTGTACGGCTCAATGGGACAAGCATGTGAATGTAGAACGTAAACTCTTGGCATTTCAAAGTCTTAGCTTTAATTGCATTTCTCTAGCCATGGAAGGTAACCATCTCTCTCCTCTAATCCTTTTCAGCTCTGCAACTCTTTCTTCTTCTCTACGGGCTGCCACTTGTGCAGCTGAATCTTTAGCTTCGAACTTAGCTAATGACTTTTGACATGCGTCTCTTGCTGCGGCCAATATATCCTCCCCATCAACAGCAATAGATTTGAGTCTTCGTCTGAACTGTAAGCCAACATAATAAAATGAGCCAAATGTAATATATGGATGAATAGAAGAAGATGGTAAAGTAGATAATTAGTCATATGCATTGAAGGGTATATTAAAAAGATGAGCAAAACCTTCTTTGATTTCTCATCGAATTCTTTTCCAGGAAGAAGTCTTGGTCTCTTTCTTGGCTGTTGAGGTTCATCTGGTGTATAAACATAACAGTTAATCCACACCAAGAGAACCATTATATTGGAACCAAATAGTAGCCAACTCACCAATTCAAGCACCAAAACTGACTTTTTTTGATACTGGATGATATCTCAAAGAAAGTTAAATTGAAGAGTTCATATACTAGTAACAAATATATTATTCGTACAAGTAGTTTTCTTCAATGATGCCAGTCTCTTTTGCCAATTACTTAAACCTACACCTTGAATATTTTTGGATGCTTATGATAACCATCCTCAGACTTTTCTTGCTGTTAATATCATTATCAAAAACATAGCAATATTAAAAATCTCAAATTACAAGCAGTTAATCTTACACTTTCCCTATATGTTAAGATGATAAAAAATCAGCAGATTGAACAACGAAAATTTAGATGTTGACAGATTTGAACAATGAAATTTTAGATGTTGACCTTTTCAGTTTTTAAAGGAACCATAAGCTGTTTTCCATGATAGAGGAGCTTTTTACTAAAATGAATATTATTAGGCAAAATAGAAAAGAAAAAGGAAAACTAAAAATGATTGAAGACAATTACTTACTAATGTGATCAAATACTATCCCAGGAGGAGCATTTTTGAATAATCGAATGCCACCTTCTTCATTCATAGGATCCGTTTCCGGGATATTAATAGGATCCTTCACCATCACTATGGTCCTTTCCAAGATATCATCCAAAATCTTCTGTGCCTGTCAAAAAGCATATTAATTCTACAGAAACTGACAAAACAGCAAAACATTCAAAGCAGGATAAGAAATTTGACAAAGGTAGGGGCAGGACTGCAAGGAGGCATAACTCGTGCTTCACTATAATTCCACCTCTTTTTTATCTGTGAATAGGTAAGACTGAATCACCCTGTATGAGCTTAGACTCATAAGTTTCGAAAACCGTTAAAACTTCCCAACAAAATCATGTTCAATTAAAACTTCCAATATCCAAAGAAGATTAACAAACGTTATTAGGGCATGAAAGAACACATTGTCGTTCAACCTTAGTCTAAATTTAAAACGCCGAAACGATTTCTTCAATTATATTTTCAATCCAGTTGAGCAATCTGCTTCGGTTTTTCCACACAACATCATCAAAAAGTGCATGTCAATCCTTGCAATACATATTAACTTTTTATTTCCTAGCTGTTTAAGTTACCAAACTTGAGCATTAAGGTTGCTACCTGTTTCCAACATCTTCATGTTGCACACAAGAACGATACTTTTAATAAAGAAACCTTCATTGCTGGTTGCGTTCTTAATAGATAAATTCAGAGTTATATATATGCCAGTTTCTTTCAAAAAACCCTATCCCCAATTTGAAGGCCCTTTGTAAACCAAGCATCCACAAGGTCCCCAATGAAAGGGAATGATCCAAAAGACACCAACTTTTTAAAGTAATTGGAAAAAAAGGAAAAAAAAAAAGGATATATAATGCTAGTATTGAATAAGAGTAAATAAACATCTTAGGAACCATTCAATTTAATAGAATTTATGTTATTTAAAGCTGCACTTAAATTTGACTGCAGAGAAGCAATAGAGGAAACAAGCATTTCCAAGAAAGATACATGTGGAAGATATCAGAGACAACTATAAATGTTTGCCATTCCTTAAATTTCTAAACTGAAATAAGCTGGCTAAGTAATATTCAAGACTATCAAGCAGCTGCAGTTGCAAAAAAAGAAAAAAAGAAAATGTCGAAAAAAGAAAAAAAGGAGGAGAGTAAGCATGGTGGACCTTGATTTGGTAGTGCTTGAGCTGTTGGGTTTTGTGTTTTTGGTCAGAAGCATCGCCGTCGGCAGAGGAAACAGGTGGTTTGGCCGCAGAAGAGGAGACGAAAGTGGAGGTAGCTGCGACTGAATCTATGGCAGATTTCCACTCGGCATATCCATCTTCCTCCCCACTGCTACTGCATTCACTGCTTCCTCCTCCCATTTTCTTTTCGTCCTCTGTTTCACCCACTCGTTCACTCTCAGACCCAACTTTGCTCAAGACCAAAACAAATTTTTATAAAAGAGAGAAAAAAGATGGCCAAGTAATGGTTGATTTCCTCAAATTTGTGGTGGATATTGTTATTTTTTTTTTTGGTAAATTTTCACAAAATTCTTCTGGTGTATCAAAATTATTTTTTCTTAAATTAATTAATTATTATTATTATTATTTTTAGCAATTTTTCCTAAATTATTCGAAAATCATCCTAGTTTGTCATCGTTTTCTCAACACTGAGTCCCATTGCTACCGACCCTAACAAAAACTAGAAGACAAAAAATTAAAAATAAAGGAAATCGGAGGCCCAAAAAGGAAGCCCATCTTGACTCAGGCCCAACCTCCAACTAATATGGGCTGAACCCCACTCAAAGTTCTTGAACCGGTAAACGCAGTGTCGCAGTCGGGTCTCAAAAGAAATTTCAAACTCAGTGGCACCGCCGGTGCGACTGTGGACCGCCTCTGATTCTCAAACTTGCAGAGTAGCTGAAAACCAAAATCCTTATATGTGTTTGATTCGTGAAATTGAATCAGAGGAACTCTGAAACCCTAATCAGCCCCAACTCAAACATATTAATCGGAAGCGTTTGGTTTTAAGGATTTCTAGGGCTCGAGCGAAGAGGCAGAGAGACAGAAAAAAGAGAGCTTACAATGGGGAAGAAACAGCATAGCAAAGATCGAATGTTCATTACCAAGACCGAGTGGGCTACAGAATGGGGCGGCGCCAAATCCAAATCCTCCTCCACCCCTTTCAAACGCCTCCCCTTCTATTGCTGCGCGTGCGTTCCTCTCTCTGTCTGTCATGTATTTATATGTTTATACGTATATATGTTTTTATATTTATATGTGTATATATATACATATATTCTTTCTGAAACTCATGGCTGTTTAACTGTGACGCAGACTTACGTTTACGCCTTTCGAAAGCCCTGTGTGCACGGCAGATGGCAGCGTCTTTGAGTTACTGTGCGCTTCTCTTCCTGTACTTCTTACTGGCACTGCATCTCTTTTTCTAAATGAAAAATAAATAAAAAAGTTGATTTTTTCTTATGATAAGGTTGGAAATTGAAATTGGGAAATCGGTGCAGGAATATAATTCCATATATTAGAAAGCATGGGAAGCATCCTGTCACTGGAGCTCCGCTGAAGGTGGAGGATCTCATACATCTAACTTTCCACAAGAATCCCGAAGGTTGGTTTTTTCTGCGAATTTTTGTTGTTTTCGATAGTTTGGAGGATTATACATGAAATTTTGAAACTTAGTTATGAGTGCTACGAGAATTAGACCTGTTGTTTACACGAAATTTTCACATTAAAATATGTTTCCACTGGACAATCTTTTAAGGTCAGTCAATGGGATTGTTAAGATGCATACTCTAACCTACTTTAGGATGGAATAGTAGACAAAATCTTACACACACACACACATATATATATATATATTTGTTTAATAGGTGCGCTCTGTTTATAGATGTGTATGTATACTCTAATGTTTGTTTGGTTAGCTTACGAATATTTGATTCATATAATGTTTGTTTGGTTAGCTTAAGAATATTTGATTCATAGTGTTTTACAAATACTCGTTTAGTTTAATTTCTAGCTGATTCAAACCTTTCTGTTTCCTTTTCTGTAGGAGAATTTCAGTGCCCAGTCTTAAACAAAGTTTTTACTGAATTTACACACATTGTTTCTGTGAAGACTACAGGAAATGTCTTTTGCTACGAGGTTTGTCATAATTCTTGTTGTTCCCGTCATCTATGAGTAGTCTATTTTTTTTTATAAGTGGGTTTAGTGTTCATCGTTCTCCGTTGCTTTATAGGCAATCAAAGAACTGAACATTAAGACCAAGAACTGGAAGGAGCTGCTCACTGATGAACCATTCACCAGGGAGGACCTCATAACCATTCAGGTATCTAGTAGTTTGAGATGTATCCAAGTTGTTATGTCAAGATCTTGTAAGTAGTTTTTGTTTGTTTTGCATATTACACAGATGTTTTTGGGTGCGCTTTGCAGAATCCTAATGCACTTGACACAAAGGTTCTTCTGGATTTTGATCACGTTAAAAATAATTTGATGGTTGATGATGAAGGTAAGCTTAATGTTTCATCTACAAGGAAAACACACACGGATATAATTTATTAATGTAAATTTGATGTCCTTAGTTTCTTTTTGCAGAGATAAAGAAAATGAATTCAGATCCGTCCTATAACATTAATGTCTCGGGAGATATCAAGCAGATGCTGGAAGAGCTTGGAACCAAAAAGGCAAAGCAAACTGCACTTCATGGAGGAGGTGGCAACAAGGCGAAAAATGAAAGAGCTGCTGCGCTTGCTGCCATTTTGGAAGCAAGGTCACGCATTAAAGAGGATTCTGAAAAAGATCCAAATGGAATGGCTAAAGCCCCTCAAGCTTTCAGCATTGTAGATGCTGCATCTGCTTCTGTACATGGAAGAAGTGCGGCTGCAGCAAAAGCCGCAGGAGGTGATAAAACGGCTGCTCGAATAGCTATGCACATGGCCGGTGAGAGGACACCAGTAAACGCCAAGATGGTCAGTTCTTCCTAATACTTATTGCTTCTGCCAAAATAATATCTATTAGGAGTTATAATACAACAGATATTATGAAATTCAATATCTGTTGTTTGAATAGAAGAATGCTATTGTTCAGCCATTAATTGTTTTGGCTGTTTGTTAGTTGGTCCTCCAAGTTTGTAGGTTGTCATTTCATGATTCCTTGGAGGGAGCCATGGTCATCTTTAACTTAAAACGTTTGATTTCAGGTCAAGAGCCAATATACTACTAGTGCCATGGTTATTTATTAACTAACGTTTGGTTTCAGGTCAAGAGCAAATATACTACTGGTGCTGCTTCAAGATCCTTCACTTCTACTTCTTTTGATCCTGTCACTAAAAATGAATATGAATATGTCAAAGTTGAGAAGAACCCAAAGAAGAAAGGATATGTGCAGCTGCATACAACACATGGTGATTTGAACATTGAGCTGCACTGTGATATCACTCCCAGGACGTGTGAGAACTTTATCACTCTCTGTGATCGCGGCTTTTACAATGGAGTAGCTTTTCATAGAAACATACGGTAACTGCTCCGATTTAATTTCTGTATTCTGATTTTTGGTTTTGTAATCTGACTTTTGCGAAATATGAAACATTGTCCTTTTCATGCAGGAACTTTATGATCCAAGGTGGTGATCCTACGGGTACCGGGAGAGGAGGTGAATCTATATGGGGGAAACCTTTTAAAGATGAACTGAACTCCAAGCTGGTTCACTCCGGTAGGGGTATTGTTAGCATGGCAAACAGTGGCCCCCATACAAATGGTTCCCAGTTTTTCATCCTGTACAAGTCTGCAAATCATTTAAACTTCAAACATACAGTTTTTGGTGGAGTTGTTGGAGGATTGACTACGTTGGCAGCAATGGAGAAGGTTCCTGTTGATGATGATGATCGACCTTTGGTAGGTGTTGTGCTGTTGCTATTTATTTTTGAAGATTTATTTTCAAGTTCTATTTTTGCTGATATTATTTTATGCTCTATTTCAGCATTCTGTGAATCAATGAAGTTATACTTATTGGTGTACATACTCCAATAAGTTGCAGGCCTACTTTATTTTCATTTCTTAACGTTTACTTTTTCTACAATTGCCAATCTGTTTTCTAACACATGCCATGTAATAGTGTTATGAGTCAGCAATCTTGTATTCTTAGATGCATGTATCCTTCTCTTAAATATAAGATTTCAATATAAGTTCCACTAGTTTAAGCTTATCTGGGTATGAATGTGCTTTGTGTGTGTGTGTGTGTGCGCGCCCTTTTTTGGGGCTCAGTCTGTGTCGATGATTAGATATTTTCATTTTATTAGTATGATGAAGTCCATTCTGCTTCAAAGAGTTCTATTGGTCATGACCATAGTTCAATCATTTTATGCAGGAGGAAATTAAGATTACAGGTGTTACAATTTTTGTCAATCCTTATACAGAACCTGATGAAGAAGAAGAAAAAGAAAAGCCCAAAAATGGGAAGGAAGTTTATGATGAAGAAAATGTTTGTTCTCTGGATGCCTGGATGTCAGAGTAGTTTGCTTCTCATTTTCTATTCTCTGTTTTTGATATTCATGTGGTTAATTCTGTAACATTTCAGGACAAGGTTGGGTCTTGGTATAGCAACCCGGGTACAGGAACAGCTGAAACAGTTGGTAGTGGCGGTGTTGGGAAGTACTTGAAAGCACAGAGTTCTCGAGCCGAATCTGTGTCTGTTGACACTGGTTTGACGGCAGTTGCTGCCGCCAAGAAAAGAAAATTGGGAGTCTCTACGGCAGAATTCAAAGATTTTTCTACCTGGTAATAACTCAAATCCTGTATACTATATGTAGAAAATATTTTCCAAGGTGGGAAAAAGTGACATGTATTCTTTTTAGAGAAATTAGTTAACGGATTAACGGGGTGTTTTAGTTACATTCCAGTTGTTTTTTCTAGTATGTATGCAAAGGAATCATGTACCATGATTGTCTGCTTTTGTTACAATAGATTCCTCTCTCTCTCTCATGCGTTCAAAGAACAGAACTATAGTTATCGTCACTGTAACATCTTGAACTCTTAGGAATTCACAATTGAAGTGAATCCTTAGTGATCTGATTCCGCATATATTTGATTTTCTTCGATACGAAATTTGTATTTATGGTGACTAATATAAGACGACTGTTTTCACAACTTGGTAAACTCGTTTGTTAATTTGGTTTCCATATGACAGTTAAATGGGTGTGATAAAGAAAAACAAAAACAGTCACAACAAGTAAAGTAAAATAATTATTTTGTTTTTTATTCTCTTTCTTCTTTCCTTCACAAGCCCATTTATAATGGCCCTATAGAGATATGGGAAGGAAGACGGCATAATTTGCAACTCCAACTGTGTGATTGTTTGTAGTCAAGTGAAGTTAGTCTAGTGGTAAGTCTTTTACACATAAATTATGAAATCGTAGATTATCTTTCATTTTGAGGATATAAATTATTGTAATCAAGTGGCTCTCCTTGTGCTCTCAAAGAGCCTAGCTATGTTAACCTACAATTTTTTATTCTGCCTAGATCATAATAAAGGGTTAATTTCATAGACACGTCTTGATATTTTGTATAATGCCAAACACGTTTTAAATTTTAAACATACTGTAGTGGCTGTGAGCCAATTATGGTGTAAAATGTGTCATTGTTTAGTGGTTGAGCATATTCCATTGAACTGTAATTAGAAGAGGGCTAGCGTCTCAACTTGTTGAAGATTGTAAGAAAAAGTTTCAGAATATTTGATAAATTATATTAAGTAAAACATTGGTATCTTGTATTTATATTGCATTTTATGACAGTGAGCATCAACTATGATTTTTTTTTTTTGGGTGAAAGAGGATCAACTATCATTTGATTTATACTCTTTAGGTTTGGTTCGGCTTCAAGTTAGAGGTTTAAACCTCTTTAGCTACAAAATTTTTCTCTTCAATTTGTAATAAAAAATATATCATTTGATTTTTCTATATTTTATTTAAACAGTAGTTGAAAGTATTTAAAATTTATAAATGAATTATTAAATATATTTTGAACACTGTACAAATTTAGGAATTTTTTAATATGAAATTTTAGAAATTTTGAAGGTGATCTTAAAATAAAACTATATTTAAAAATTTTCCCAACCATGAATTTTATTCCTCAAAGGGTCAGCCTTTACAGCTGCTTTTTAAATCACGGGTATATCAGTTCACAGATAATATAACCTTCATTTCAAAAATTCCACCAAGGATTCCATAAAGCCAACGTGACAATACTTTATCCAAAATTTGATAATAAAGTAAGAAGTGGCTTTTCTTTATTTGTTAGCATTATTAAATCCCACTTATTTTTACACGTATGTCTCTTCATTTTATTCTCGACAGCTCTAAGTCTGACACATCGTAGTAAAATATGAACTTTTATATACATTTGCTACAATATGACATTACTTTCAGTTTTTACCAACAAAAAAAAAAAAACATTACTTTCAGTTTATTCACAAAATTCTTTAATATCAATAAACTAAAATACCATAAATAAGTAACTAAAATAATTTTGGGTTTGTTTTCATTTTCTTTCTATTGATGTTATAAGTTTTTTTTTTTGGTTCAACTATTGATGCATGTTATTAGTTAGAGGTCGACCTTAAATTGATAATAACGTTTTGTATGGCAAACGTGATCACAATGACATACAGTAAGTGATCTCGAAAGATTGTAGCAGTTATAGAGCATTAATCTATCCATTTAAGTAATCACAATTTGTAAATTCCATCCACATTGCTTTCTCCTTCAAATGTACGTAATTTTTTTTTGTCTTAATTGATTGTTTATTTATTGTATAGCTTTAGAGTGATAGTCACGTACTTAAAAATTAATTCTAACCTCACTCCATATCAATTATACAACAATTCGGTTAGCAAATTAACCCGACAAGTAGGGCCCTTCTAATATCATCGAAAACGGAAAAGCTACAGTAATCACATAAATTGGTTCCAATTTCAAAGGTTAAGCAAAAGAGACAGGTAGAGATGATGACTACTGACTATAGTTCTGTTAATTAATAACCAGCCAACAGTATCATGCCTAGTTGGAACAAGCTTACATCATTGTTTGAGGTCTTATACACTATAGTATCATGCCGAGGGTAATATATATATATATATATATATATATAGAGAGAGAGAGAGACAGAGAATTATGCTAATATCATGTATATCCTGTAATTATATTTAAAGTATGAAATTTAATAGTCAAAATTAAATAATAAATGGATAAATAAATTATTAAGAGTTTTTAATTATCTAAACTACTCATTTTTTTTTATATATTATTTAATCAGAGTTATTGAATTTCATACATTAATATAATTATTGTATATATACACATATATAATGGAAATAAGGAACCAAAATCGTGTAAAATAAAGATATGAGATTAATTTTTACTTATTTTAGTTACTAAAAATAATTTTTTTAATTTGTTATTTTGTATTTAAAATATTGCAAACTCAACCTAAAAATAATTTCCCTTTTTTTTTTTTTTAAATATTGGAGTGGGAGAAATTTGGATTTGGACATTATTTCCATAGCTTTATCTTATTAATTTCTTTGACAATCACTTTTTAAAAAAAAGAAATAAAAACCGGAACCCACCATATTTTATTTTATTTTATTTTTTTATAAAATAAAATAAAATCTTAATCCCCATACTTAGTAAATAAATAACAAGTTGCCATCTCCATACGAATCCAAAACAAATTTTGCATATGGTTAAGGCAGTGACATTTCAGCTTTACTCTTCTTAAAATATTCCTGAAAATCCAGACTAAAATAATAATGTGGGTTACACAAATCCATAAAACATTGTTTAATTTAATTAAATCCCTTTGAGAGTCTTTGTCTTCTTTTATTTTATTTATTTTAGTTAAGCTTTGTCTTGTTCTTCCCGTTGTAGAATTAGAATTTTCTTTTTCCTTTTTGGTAATATTGAACAATTAGGATTTCAAAGAAGGGTTGTTATGTTGAATTAAATATAGTGTTTCTAGTGGGGCTAGAATTCTCTTCTCGAGAATAATTCTTCAGATAATTCTTGGGAACTGAGTGACCAAATTGCCTTATGACCAAGACAATCCAGGACCGTTTAAGCTTTTGGATTACAAAAATTACCTCATAGTTCTTAAAGCTCAGTCCTCAACGAGGGACAATGAGTCCAAGCAAGGAATTTGCCTAGCGATTGATGAAGATAACCAAAAAAACTGTAGATGTTATTCCTAAATTTTCTACTGACAGTAATTCTCTTCCAATTAAATATTATATATACATTTATATATATATATATGTACATATAAACACAATGATGTGCGTCGTTGACATCTTATATGTCCGACTAGTGCCTTATTACATGTAATATATTTCACTTCAAATTCCATGTTATCGGACAATATATAGTTGAGCAACATAAATTGCTTATATTGCTCAATAAAATAAAATTATGTACATAGTTTTACTTAAAAAGGCAATGTTGCCTATTACTTAGTGGGTAATAGCTTTTTGGAACCGCATAATCCAAGACATCGAACATGTAATTATGGACATCAGACGGCTGCAGCAGGTTATCACCTACTGAATAGTGGGTTATATGGCTTACAATAACAATTTTAATATACTCACCTTTAAGAAGACAATTTATGTCATAATACAAAATATGACTCGAAATTTTTTTTGTTTAAATTGACATGAATAATTCAAAATTGACACCAATTAGTTAAATTAATACATAAAAATTTAAAATAATAATAATATTTTATTTAAATAAATTAGACATGTCAATCCATTTAACACGTTTTAAAAAAACAGATTAACACGGATAACCACTCTTTGACAGTTAGAAACTATCTCTCTACAATATGCTGATTTAAAAAACATAAAAATGGAAAAACCAAAAAACAAAATCATCCAACCCAACCAAACTTGTGATAAAATCTCAAAGTGTATAAGATTCATACTTATATGCTCGGCGTTTATAGTAATAAACTTTATTTTGGGTGATTGGGCCATGGAGACAAAGATTTTCTCTCTAGAAGGGAAAAAATAAAATAAAAATAAAATTTGTAAAACTCGACGAAAATAAGGTTAAGATAATAAATTGTAACTAAAGAACCCAAACTAAACTAGGAAGACAAATTTATAAGTCAATTGTAGGACTGTTAGATTCTTGAGACCATAAACAAGGATCAGAGAATAGCTACAAGAAGGAGATGAGGCTATCTAGAGAATAGGCATGGTAGAGGAATTTTGAGGGTGAGTTTTAGCAAGTTTTTGTCTATATAAAGTAAAAAAAAATTGAGTGGGAAAAAATGAAAAGAAGTGAAGGGCATGCCCTAGATTTTGAGGAAAAAGAGTACATTTTGGTATGAGGGTCAAAAAACATTATAATATAACGAAAAGATTCATGTATAATGTAATAGAGTATATAAAAAAGGGAAAAAGTGGTGGAAATTTTGGCAGGGCTTGGAGAGTGATTAGGAGGCAAAGAATGTGAGTGGGTGGTGGTGCTTGGGCTTTGGGTGCGTGATGGTGGCTTTGATGATGATGATGCACGCCGGCAGCTTTACTCATATATCTCTCTCTCTCTCTCTCTCTTCCAATCCCATTTGGCACGCCTGCTCCCACTCAAAAACTTGTAACATTATTCTCCTTCTTTCTCTCTCTCTCTGCTGCATAAAAGAATGAAAAGCTAATCCACTAACCATTCAGTGATCTCGACCTTTTTATTTTATTTTATTTTTTTAATACAAAATGAATTTTTCTTTTGTAACAAATGGTTAGTTATTTTTTTCTGCTAAACTATGGTGCTGATATTTAGTGTTCTTGAACTTTTGTTAACTTTTCCTCGGGCTTTTTCATCTTTTGTCAGAAAGAGAAATTCTATTTCTATGCAGATGCTAGCTAACTTCATTTCCCACATTCTAACTCCTAACAGAAAAATACCCATTTTTAGTCACTTACAAACTGTGTATGTTTTAAAAAAAGGACTCATAAAAGAATAGGCTGATTGAGCTAAGAAAAGAAATCCAGCAACCCCACACTCTCCCATTCCTCATCGATTGCAACAAAAAGAAAAGTATTAATTTGTTACTCTTTAATATATACTCTTGCATTATCTAATTATGTCTTCTAATTAAGTAGATGTTTTATTTATTTTTTTTGGAAATTAAACCCAAGCTAAAAGCCAAGTTTCAAGATTTTCTACCCCTATACCCTCCCTAATCATTCTTATTTTTTTATTCTTCATATATCCGAATCTCTCACAGTTAAAAACTCAAACACCCCATGTCTCTTTTCTTGTCCCCAAACCAAACCTCTTTTCCACAAAAAAGAAAAACTTCATTGATGTGGGGTTAAATGGATACCTTGTTTAGGCTAGTCAGTCTTCAATCCGATCAATCTTTCAACTCAAGTAGAACTTCAAGCAGCTCCAGATCTTCTAGACAAAACACAAACAGCCATCAGTGCTACCAAAAACAACAGCAAGAAGACGAAGACGAAGAATGCTTCACCTTTTTCATGGATGAAGAAGACTTTTCCTCGTCTTCTTCCAAACACTACAATCCCAACTATCAACCCCATCCACCTTCCACCACAAGCACCCCAACCGAACACCTCTCTTTCTCGCCTGCCAGCGATCTCAATTTCGAATTCTCCGGCAAGTGGGCCGTCGAAATCCTCCTGGAAACCGCCGGAGCTATAGCCGACAAGAACAGCGCTCGAGTTCAGCAGCTGATGTGGATGCTGAACGAGCTGAGCTCTCCTTACGGAGACGCCAATCAGAAACTCGCCGCGTATTTCCTTCAGGCTCTCTTCAGCCGCATGACCGACTCGGGAGAGCGATGCTACCGAACTCTCCTCTCCGCTTCCGACAAGACTTGCTCTTTCGATTCCACCAGAAAAACGGTCCTCAAATTCCAAGAGGTCAGCCCCTGGACCACCTTCGGCCACGTGGCTTGCAACGGTGCAATCATGGAAGCCTTCGAAGGCGAACCCAAGCTTCACATACTCGACTTCAGCAACACGTATTGCACTCAGTGGCCGACTCTTCTCGAAGCTTTAGCCACCCGAACCGACGACACGCCCCACCTCCGTTTGACCACCGTCTTCGCCAGCAAAGATTCCGGCGCCGGCGCCGGCGCCGTTCAGAGGGTGATGAGAGAGATTGGGACGAGGATGGAGAAGTTCGCTCGTCTCATGGGCGTTCCTTTCAAGTTCAATGCGGTCCACCATTCCGGCGAGCTTTCGGAGCTGAAATTCGCCGACTTGGACATCAGAGACGACGAGGCTTTGGCCATCAACTGCGTCGGCGCTCTGCACTCCGTAACCGCCGTCGGTAACCGCCGCGACTATTTCGTTTCGGCTTTCCGGAATCTACGGCCGAGGATCATAACCGTCGTGGAAGAGGAAGCTGACCTGGACGTGGGAGTGGACGGGATTGATTTCGTGAATGGCTTTCGAGAATGCTTGAGGTGGTTTAGGGTTTACTTGGAGTGTTTGGACGAGAGTTTTTCGAGGACCAGCAACGAGCGTTTGATGCTCGAGCGAGCTGCCGGAAGAGCGATCGTGGATTTGGTTGCGTGCGCGCCATCTGAGTCGGTGGAGCGGAGAGAGACGGCGGCGAGCTGGTGTCGGCGTCTGCATGGAGTGGGGTTCACTGCGGCTGCGTTCAGCGATGAGGTGTGCGACGACGTACGCGCGCTGTTGAGAAGGTACAAGGAAGGCTGGGCAATGACACAGTGTTCCGACGCTGTCACCGGAATATTCTTGTCGTGGAAAGATCAGCCGGTGGTTTGGGCTAGTGCTTGGAGGCCTTGACTATCGATGACGGTGATAGGTTTTTTTTTTTTTTTTTTTTTTCTCTTACACGCTTGGAGAGTGATTTAATTCACACGTGTAATATGTTTTTTTTTGTCACGTGCATGGGGTGGTGGAGTTTGTGATTGTGTTTTGGAAGCTGATGATCGATCAGGAGGTGAAAGTTGATTATTAGGGCGATTGTTTGGTTTGAATAGAAATGAAGTAAATTAATTTTCATAATTAACCTTTTGTTATTTAAAATTTGTGAAATCTTTTTTCCTTTAGCATTTTATGAGAAAATAGGTAATGGGTTTTGAATCATCATCGTGTGCGCTGGTCCTTTTTTTTCTTTATTCTTTTTCTCTTTTTCTTTACTTTTCAAATATATATATATATATATATATATCTTTGAATTAAATATTATGGTTGGAAATTAAATTTTAATTTACAAAGATGAAGAAAAGAACTTCACTTATTGATTATGAAGTAGGAGCATAATCCTCCAACTTTGACTGAAGAAGGCCTGCTGACATTGTCTCTATTCATAACCTACAAAACTAATCCAAAAAGCATCACCAATAATAATCTAAAAAATTCAAAGCATGCAGCTTGTATAATTTCCTCAATAAATTACAAGTGGGTTTTCTTAATTTACTTAATAAATGGGTCCAAAAATCAAATGGGTTTGGTATTTGGTGGTTCTAAGGTGATATCAGCATACATAGAAGGGGTTAAAGAACTACAAAAGGGTTTTTAAAATTTGAAGCATGTTTAATTAAATAAGTTAAACAATGAAAAGGTCATTATCTAGTTTTGGGCCATAGAATCTTAGGACGGCCACAGAGTTGGGTTATGTATGGGGAATCTCATGAAAAGGTGTTTGGTCATTAGCGGCATAACGATTTTAGTGGCCAGCACGATGCCATTGATAAGGTCTACCCCAAAATACATATATATGAACCCACATATATGTATATATTTATAAGTAATTTTGTTCATTGATTTTTATTTTTCTTTTTAAAAGTTTATCATCTTTCATTTGTGAGAGAGAATTGGGAGGTAGCTTTTTTGACCCAGTGTGTAATGGCCCCACCACCAGCTCTCTATATCAATGACCAAGAAAACACCTTGGAGGTGGTCTGGCAACGTTAAAAAATGGTACTTTTATTTACCAAAAAAAAAAAATAGTACTTTTGGCCCACGGAAGGAAGAAAAATTATAAATATATATAATTAAAGTTGGAAGGAACTTCTTTTTAGGGTTCCACATCTTCATCTTTTGATGAGACTTGCCCCCTCCACGTTGACAACTCCACTTTCCCTTCTCTTCCCCCACCAATCTAAAACCCATCTTTGTTTTTTTTATTTTTTATTTTTTCCTCAATATCTCCTTTCAAGTGTGCTTTTCTCTCACCTGGGCGTTTTAACTTTTAAACAAAGCTGTTTGCTGGCCCATACCTTCTCTGGCTTTAGTGGGTTTTTTTTTTTTTTTATCAATCAAATAGTTGATATCGACAAGGACCATATATATATATGTGTTGCTTTTTATACCTTTCATGGGACCAGTTTCAAGTGGCAAGTCATTGAAGAAAAGGATTTAGATATAGGAAAAAAAAAAAAAAAATATATATATATATATATATATATATATATGAATTCGTACTAGTATATCTGCATTACTGTTCGTTTATCCGTTGATTTCCTTCCTTCTGAGTATTCATTTGATAATTTATTTAGCTTTAATTGTCTTATATAATCTACCAAGTCAGCATGACCGTTTAATGAGTCATGTTAATTGTTACCTCAAAATTACCAAATTGCTCATGCATTCTATACTACCATCGTAGCCACGCACGCCTGTTCCATGGTCTTCTTTAGCTTCCACTGCTTTCTAACATTGCAGGTCAAGTGTAAGCAAAACTACCCAAACGCCGGGCTATGAATGAGGGACATAATTAATAAGGCTTAAAAAAAAAAAATTATAGTATTCCTGGAATACCAACTTTTTTAATATTTCTATCATTGAATTTATGGCATGTGGAATATTATCAATGTCAGAAAATCCTCAATGGTAGATGCTTGTGTCGGCGAGGCAAAGCCAAACACAGGTTGAATTGTGTTTGTGGTGGTGGGTGTTATCTGAGATCTTCGGTAGTAAATCTCATCGCGTGCAAAATTTTCATGTCTTCTGTTAGTGCTACTTGTCCTTAATTGCAATAAAATTGAAAAATCTAGTTTCAGTTAAATTTTGAAATCTGAAGGTCTTAATTTAAATAATGTGAAACTAGAAGGTAATATTAAAACCGTATTACAATAATAAATATTATTTAGAGGTAGGAATTCAGTAGGTAAAAATATATAAAATAATTCAAATTCCTACTTGTGATTTTGAACTCGAAGCTTATTACTCTAGCAATGTTCTTTTTCATCAGAATTTTTCTTTGCTGATGGATTTTGTTAATAATTAGGATTCCAAATTTTTCGTACTCAATCAAATAAGAGGAATGCAAATTTGGTTAATCTTAAAACATAAACAAGAATTTTGATTTTGGAGTTCACTGTCCTTGATTTTAAAGCAAAATAATCATTTCTTATCTTGACCTGGCACAATCCTCGTCATTTCAGCAGTCCACACAAACATATATATAATTAGAGACATAATTTGATAATATAATTTCCAAGTCTAAAGATTAGACATTTTATGGATTGGAGAAAAACTTAGGAGGTGGATCATTAGACTGGGCTATGCTAGGTTGAGTCTGATGGTTGGTTTAATTCATGACAGCACACTGACTCCAATTCAAGAGAGAGAGAGAGAGAGAGAGAGGCCCACTCAAAAATTCAGTGTAGGCACACACACACACACACCAAATGGTTCCCTAAACCAGGCAAAGAAATTTCCGAACCAGCACTCCTACAGAGTACCTGAACATTACCATCCGACCACCAAAAGCTAAAAAGAAAGTGAAGCACGTAGTCCAAAAGCTAATTACAGGTTACACCATGACCTGGTCCGAGAGAGTTTACTTTACAGATATCCAACTCCACCACGAGACTGTATAACATTTTCTATCAGCCAATGCCAACCACTTGACGTTTGCTTTCGGTTTTCCTCTTTGTTTTTTTTTATTTCATCTAAAGAACCCACTCCTTGTTGTGGGTCAGCATTTTGGGTCGTTTTCCCATTTTTGTGTCTTTTGGAGAAAACCCAGCCTTTAGTTTTGAGGGAGAGAGTGGGGGGGACCAAATTTTGGTTGCACATTTTTATTTGTAAATCGAGGTCCTAATCAAAGTTGGTATGTAACGCCAATCTTTCTATAAAATAGTGAGTTTATAAAATAGTTTGGTATCGTTTTAACAAATACAGGGTTAATGGACATTTGAACAGCTCCAATCAATGTAGCGTATGGACGTAGGAAATCATCTCGATAATTAATGGAATAAAGTTGCAAAAGAATTAAAATGTTTTACAATTTTAAATGGCCCAATTTTAGAAACTTATTACGGCCTTCTTCCAATTGGACCTTCCACTGTCAATT
Source organism: Ochetophila trinervis (assembly GCA_003254975.1). NCBI lineage: Eukaryota > Viridiplantae > Streptophyta > Magnoliopsida > Rosales > Rhamnaceae > Ochetophila > Ochetophila trinervis. Next base: position 88,705 of record QANX01006911.1, read on the forward strand.
TATCACATACAGAAATACCCTTTTCCACTCTTTATCTTTTTCCATTTCTTAGTAGATTCCAAACTCCAAATATAGGGGAAAGAAAATCCTGGAGAAAAAACTAAATGTTAGCAAAATTTCCAACTAATATAGATGATCTTTCTCCGATAACTTACACATCTTCCTCAAACTAATATTAACACAATTTAAAGAAAGAAAAAGGTTCACTGGCTGTGCTACGGACTAAATATTTCTGCACCTGAGTCAACTTGCTGTGGAACTATATATACAATCCCCAAATGCTATTGATTTATAACAACACAGCAAATGCAAGACAGTGAAAGAATAAGCAGAACCTTCAGTATGATACATCAATGAAATAAAGAGAAGCTACATCCATGCCAACACACTCCACCCCTGAGGGAGCTTCCACTTTCTATGCCAGTATATTGAAACCCTTGACCATAAGGGGAACCCAAAATTGTAATCGAGGGGCCGATCAACTGGTCCCCCAACGATCAATGGCAGCCATATATATCTTGAGTCCCGCAAGTCTGCTGGATTCCACCGATCTGCCATAAAAATAAATGAACCAGGAAATGAAGGCAGAGGAACCACATATGTGCTTTGAGCCAAAAATGTTGCAAGGCGAAACATTTTGTTCCCACCAACACATGGGTTTCCCATAGTTTCCCATGGACCCAGTATTGACTCTGCTGCATGTGCCAGCGCCTCATTTGGTGCCCATCCGGTGCAGCCTGAGGTTATCATGTAATAAGTATCGTCGTGCTTGAACAGAGCAGGGGCTTCTCGGTGTTGTCCCACAAGAATCCTTCTCATGGTTTGTGTCGCATCGAGATAATCTTCAGTTAATGGTCCAATGTGAAGTTCACTATTGTCTTCAGAAGAGTAAACCAGATATGCCATGCCATCATCATCTTTGAAAATGGTCATATCTCTGCTTTCAAAACCATGGGGCCGTTTGCTATATAGATAATCAAAAGGACCAGTTGGGTAATCACTAATTGCTACACCAACAGCAGCTTTAGTATAGTTGGCATCGTCAATATGCATCCACATTACATACTTCCCTGTCTTCTGATTGTAAATCACTTTTGGCCTCTCAAGAACATTGGATTTGTGTAGATCATGTGTTTCATTTTTTTCTTCTGCTAGCAGCACAATACCTTCGTTCTTCCATTTCCATAAGTCCTTGGAAGAATAGCAACCAACTCCTATGATGTCAACCTGGACAACATAAAGAAAGTACTTTATTTAAAGGCTAATGAGTTCTAGCTGCAGTAATCATTAAAAAAAATCTGTATCTGATGTTAGTCCTACAAGATGAGGACCGCAATGCATAAGACAAAAAATTAACATTACAATAATCAAGCAGAATTGGCATCTGGTATAAATAGGCAATCTAACATTTAAACATAAAAGGTCCATACATTAATCAAAAGATAATTGGAATGAAATTCTGTGAGTGCACTCAAAAGTCTTAAGCAGATTCCCTCTTGTTACATGGGACTGTCTGTCTCCACACTGAACAAAATTATTCAAGAAAATGGGCAGATTCTAAGCTGGCTTTTTTTTTTACTCGCAATTTTCTGCTCCTTTCATATAAAATATTATCTTGAACTTGTGTATTTCCAACTCCTCATGAGCATGTGAGTAAGATGACAGCCACAGAAGATAATCGAAAGATTTCCAATGCAATTGGAGACAGCATAACACAATAAGATCGCAGTTAGCACTAAAAATTTTTAAACCCATACTCATTACATTGAGTAAACTAAAATTCGGAAACTAACTCTCATGAAAATAAGCATACCATCTAGTCCATACACTAACGTTTTACACACAATGAGCAAGAAACTTCTATTTATTCAAACTAGAGCTTTCTCCACGGAAAATTACTGATGAAAATTTGAACTTACAGTTTTAACAGTTTTAGTTATATACAGCAGATGGCATCCAATTCTGAAAAAATTGACAACTACTTACACTACAAACTTCAATACTTTCCAACTAACTGGCCAGAGAGATTTAAAGATCCTACTTAGATCTTTATTATATAGAAGTGCTGATTGTAGCATTGACAGATCTCTTACCGACTGCAATTACATGGGTTGCCCCCATTCACCTCAAAATATAGAAGATTGCTTCTCTTGCACCATTTAATCTGTTAAAATTAGGTCAATAATGCAACACTCCTTTTAGTTGAAGTTAAATCATCTATAACATTAAATACTCAATTCTATAACGCCTAAATCCTGATTAGTTGAAGTTGGTTAGATTGATCCTTTTCACTGTAAGAAAACCATGGTTGTCTATTGTACCTAAGTTTCTTATTAGTAGTTAAGAACTGAAATACTCCTTTTTTTTTACAACTAGTAACATTCTCAAGAAAAAAAAAAAAAAAAAAACCTAAGACTGTGCATAACCATACAGTTTTCCATCACCTTAACCAGATTATGATATATTCGTTTTAAAGGAATATATTATACTGGCTTTAAGGTTTCAGCTTAAATCTTAAGCCATCCTTCCCAACAAATTTCTTGAAATTGTCAAAACTCAAAATTTACTAGGTTGGACCTAAAAATGCTAATAATCCACATAATCCAATTCTCTGTGTACTTTTTCTTCTAGCAATAAGGTAGGGTCTGCCCAGTTAATCAAGAAAGATCCAACCTACTTTTCTAGCAACAGCAGTTGAAGTATAACCTACTTTTCCCCTTTCAAACACTAAAGTGCATATTAGAACTAAAATCTTATTTTACTCATTGGATCTTTATGAACTTATAAAAGTGGACAGGAGTTACTAATACCCTTGCACTATGAAAGTAACACAAGTCAGTACAGATTTAAAAGTCGATTCAAAGATAGCATAGTTCAAGTGGAGAGAAAAGTTTGTTCTGGTACAGACATTTAAATAACTTTATGACACTTTAAATTCATCTAATAATCATCCTTTGTATATATCAATTGAGTCATCAAAGATAAAAGCTCAAGGAAATATGTGCTCTATTTTTCCTACTTTTGGTGGCTAGTTGCATCTATCCTTTTCAATTTTGATCTCTCCCCTAAAACCCAAACCTATTCTTCTAGGTTAGCAGGAGAGAAAAGTCTGTCTTAGAACGCAAAAATAAATAAATAAATAAATAAAAATGAAAATCAAGAAATCCTCCTGCGCACTCATTTCAGATCTTGGGAACACAACTTGCCTGATGTAGCTCTTGAAATTCATTCACCTTCCAGCCATCTCAATTCCAATGTCAACCTCAGAGGTATAAGTTCACGAATCATTTATCATACTTTCAACATTTATGATTTAACAGAGCATTCTTGTGGCTCCAAACTCTTGAGGTAAGTGTATTACAATAAGGTGCCTTCATGGAGTTCTACAACTCTATGCGGCAGTATTATCTCAGATATTCATACAATTTATTGCAGATGCTTCGACAGCGTTATCAATGGTTCATATAACTGAAACGTTTCATTCTTACGAACTCGAAATTCTAGTTCAATAAATGAATTGGATCTCCACTGGAGTTATTCTACTGCTTAGTTATTTCGATACATGATAAATCCAAAAAGGATAAATATAAGAATTGCAAAAAGCTGCAGAGAAAGCAAATATAACAGCCCAGCTGCGCATAAAGAAAACAAAATGCATAGAGAGGTCTGATATAGGTCACCACACTGTAATCCTTCCGTAGCAAGGAAATTATTTCCTCCACCAAAGAGCACAGAGTAATCATTACTGTGTTCAATCTGGTCAGCACTAAGTTATATGAAGATAAATGAATCATAAATGCAATTAAGATGTTTGGCATTTGTTACACTAACCCAATGCCTTTCAATCAGAAATAAACATTGTTTACCATGGAAAATATCAAATGAAAGCTTTGCATCCCAAGAACGATAAAAACCAACACAACAAATCAACTTAAAGTGAAGCAAAAGATTATGTTTTCAATATAAAGAACATACCCGTGCTGCTCCTTTTCTGTGAGCATGATAGGTGGGGCCATCTTTGTATTCTCCATACCAATAGTATGTCCTCGTCTTTTCATCAAAGATAATACCACCTCCATGGGCTTGAATTGGATTTCCATCAGTATCCAACCAAAGCCTTCCAGGGTAATAGTAAAAGGTATCATTCCCCAAATCCTTCGTTGGATCTACAGCAGTTTTCTGACCAGGAAAGAATACTCCTCTAAGTTGGGAATTCTCATCTAGAAACTCATCAACCAGAGTGGATGTCCGCCTAGGCCTTCTTTTAGGTGCACGTGGGGATCTCTTTCCCTTAGGTGGGGGGATTTGGATATTTTCTTCCTCCACTTCTTCAAGTTCACGGAACTGTGGTTGGTGAGTTGTGCGAAATTGGATCCCTCCGCCCATCCCATCCTCTTGGTGAACAAGGGAGTATAGATGAAGAATGAGAAGACAACCTACCAAGCTCCACACCACCGCAGCCATTGAACATCTGCTCCCTGCATTGCAACTTAAAGGGGTTGGTTTCCTGTATTTGTTTCTCATCCTCATATCTCTTCCTTTTCTATCTCCAAGATAATGCTGCAATTAACAAAATGCAACCTATGGAGATCCAATGAAACCCGACCAAATATAAGTCACAACTCACAATCATTGGTAAGTTACATTTAATTAATTCCATAAATGTTTTAAGAAAAACTCCAGCACGAATTAGATGCCTGAAGATGTAAAAAGGAGATTTGATGATAGCCAAGTCCTAATAAACTAAAATTGCACCAGCACTGTAGGTGATTTATGCATAAGAAACTTTATATATTAAGAACTCAATTGTCAACGGCTCAATTTGTCAGATAAGATACCTGATTAGTAATATCAGTTTAACAAATTTATGTTGGGCCAAATTATGTTTAATTTAATATTTGTTTTAAAAAAGAAAAAGAGTGAGATTAACAATTTGGAGAAACAACGCAAACTGAAGAATAACATTTAAATTAAAATGAAGAATGACCAAGCGAAATGGTGACTATCATGATCAACCATCCAATTCATAACCGAAATAAATAAATCAAAAGCTCTGAACTTGCATATCAAAGTTCAACCCCCAGATGATAGATCCAGATAAACACCAGAAGCTATTAAACACATAATCAACGCAAAATCCTCCCTTATCCCAGCAAAATCTATTGCATAGAACAGATACCAAAGTGGAGTAGCTTACCTGAAAACACTCGAAGCATAAGCGGGGCCAAATTCCCAGACATGGGTTTTCCCCGCTGATGGTTGTTGTGACTGAAAATATCGCCACCCGGATTAGCAGACCAAGCAATCCCAGAAACCCAATTCCACAAAAACAGAAAGAAAAAAAAAAGATAGGAAATTGAGAAGTTGGGTAGTGAATTTCTGGTGCAACTGGATCTGGGGTTTAAGATGTTGACCTACGACCAAAGTTCCTCACTCTCAGTGGAAGAGACTTTGAGTTGAGGCGTTGAGGTATTGTTTGAGGTAGATATATCTGGAAAGTCTTTGTTCGAAGGAAGATCGCTTTAATTAAAGATTATGTATATATTTTCTATTAATTAATTAGACTTTTTGGTGATCTTGTAGATTAATTTACTCGATTCGGCGATTATGTTAATAATTACTGGATTTTTCCTTACGAGCCTCCAATGAGACTTTAACAGTTCGAATGCTAAATGGGCACTGGGCAGCCATCAAAATGCTTCGTCGCGCTATCATGGGTTTCGTGTCGCACGGTTCACCGTTCACTTGTGATTCACACAATTTATTTGTTACACAATTTGCAGCTGATATTCAAAATACAAACAATGAAAAACAATGAAAAAAATTTCAGTTCAACAATATCAGATTATAATAATTTTCTCTTTTTAATTTGATATTTCTGTATGCTTATATGTCTGACAGTATATTTATATTTCGAAAGTTTTAAAATTATATTAAAAAAATGGTTCTTAAAATTGTAAAACCTAAAAAGAGTTTTTCTTTTAAAAAATAATAAACATTTTTTTAAAACAAATTAAAAAAAAAAAAAAAAAAAAAACTAATTAACAAACGTATTTCAACTTTTCCTTTTAGCCCAAAAAAAATGATCAAAATAAGCACTTAAGTATAAGAACAAGTTCATCAATTAAACACTTAAGCATAGATATATTTTTTATTTTAAAAAAAAAGGAAGATATATTTGAATGTCCTAAAAATAAAAAGGGAAATAAAGCTTATATATGAGGGAGAGAGAAAATAAACATTTGATATTCTAATTAATTATAAAAATAAAGTATATATGGTATGGGGATAACATCAGGACCATAGCTGGATTGGAACATGAAATTTGAAAAAGGAAGAAAAAAAAATGATATTATGACTTGAGTTTTTTTTTTTTTGGTTAATATATTATGACTTGAGTTGGAATAATTAGTAGGTGGGGTGTACAATTTTGATGATTAGTTGACCCACATTTAATATCTAACAGTTTTCTCTCTCCTGCTACGAGTCCCCTAATTTCTGGATCCACAAGGACACACAGGTTGGGATTGCTTAGTTAAGAATACAATCTTGGAAAATTATTTCTCCAACCCATAATCATCATTGAACAATGTAGAAGAAACATGCATTTTGCTTCTGACGTCCTTTGCAATTTCCAATTTCACTGAATTCTGATTACTGAACAAGTTAGACAACATTTGAGAAAAGGTATTCCACGTTAACTTGTCAGTTAATAAATTCTATTTTAATATTTTTTAAAATTAAATTTTTTTATATAAAAATTTTTTATAATTAATTTATACAATTAATACTATATAATTTAAAAAAATATATTTATTTATTTAATTTAATTAAAATTAATAAATTAATTTAAATTATATATTTTTTATTTTTAATTATATTCAAGATTAAAAAATTAATTTTAAAAATTATTTATTGTGCACGACGATTTTTAAATTGATCAATTTTAACTAAATTTTAAAGTGTAATTTTTTTAAAATTATTTTAATTATAAATTTTTTTATGTGAATAAATTTAATTTTAAAATATATTAAAATCTATTTAATCCATAAATTTTTTTTTATTGTTTTTTGAGTTGGGAGGGAGGGGATTGGGATGAGAACCAACTATTCCATTTTCACTTATATGCAATGTCACGATGAAGCATCCTAAAAAAGAAAAAGTGATAAATAAAATATTTTTTCATAACAGAAAGTTAATGAACATTGTTCTTAAATAATTAGGTAGAAAGGTTCTTCTATATTTTTATTGATTTGACAATTGTTCAACGATATGTATATAATATCAGACATATGTGGAAACAACAATATTTCTTATTTCACAAATCCCATAACACCTTTCTAAGCTGATTATGAGAAACTAATCATGGCTTATATGGAAAGCATAGTTATTTAAATATGGAACAATACAAATATATATGGTATCTATACTATATGAATTGTTTATTTTAATAAAAAAATACTGTAAAAATTTGATAAAAAAATATGATAAAATGGCAAGTTTATAAAATTTATAACGTAACAGAAATTACAAAATTAAAAATACAGTATCAAATATTTATCAAACTAAATTAATTTTTATATACATAATAAAAAAATATAATTATTAACAGGATAATAATAATTTAATTTATTAAAAAATTAACAAAGTAAATAATTAAAAAAATATTAATATAGTAGTTAAACAATATAATAATAAGAATATTTTATTCTTTATTTTTTATGTTCTTTAATATTTTATTTTGGATTATTTTCACCTATTATTTGGCATTAACTTAATTATCCGCTTTTAATATTTTTCAAAAAAAAAATGCGTTTTTACTATATTTGTGTTATACTGATACATATTTTTGCTTCTCAAAAATTCATATTTATGCTATTATATTTATATTTTTAAAGAAAATTTGTATACAGACTTTTTAATATTTTGTATAATTTCAAATACCACGTTCCAAAATTCTTTAAACCACATTTGTCATCAGACAAATTCTGTTATATTTAACTTTAAAAAAATATAATAGTCATTTAATATATATTTTTTTTAATCTTTCTCTTTTTTCCCTCCCTATCTTTCTCTCTCCTCCATTTGTTTCCTGTCAATTTCTCTTTTCTCTCCTCTCCATCTCTCACTCATTGACAAAAATTCTCCTCTTTCTCTCTCGTTCTCTATTTTTTTCCTTCTTTTTTTTTTCCATTTTTTTCCTCGAACTTTCCCTTTTCTCTCCCATCCTTCTTTCTTTATCTTTTTCCTCTTTCTTTCTCTCTCCTCCATTTTCTACCTTAAACATACCAATCGTACTTCCATTTCCCTTTACACATGTTGTCCACAAAAAGAAGACAATTTCTAATAATTGTGTCTTAAAAATTATTGCATATTATTTTTTTTTTGGTAAAACTTATTGCATATTATTTAAGCCTCTTTTTTACACAAAATATGAAATAGAGTTCAAATGTGTGCATGAACTCTATAAAAATATATATATAAGGGTGCTAAGCACCCGATCGGGTGTTCTTAAGGCACCCAAAAACACGGCTCCATTAAATCAAACTTTGGTCAAAATAGGGAAAGTTCGGTCAAAATTCAAATTTGCAACATCATTCATGCCTTGGTCAAAATTTCTGCATTTTTGGTCAAAATTAAGCCTTGGTCTAAACGCACCGTTCCACTTTATTTGAAAACATTTTCGAGCTTGGGCTCTTTACATAATCGAATGCCAACCGAAACTTCGTGGGAAGAGATATCAAACCAGGAGCCATCAGCTGTGGGAGATCATCAAGCACAGCCACCAGTCGGCCTTACTTTGGGAACCTCCGGCCACCAGTTGGGTTTCCTGTTCTTCTGCACCAGTCAGCGGCGAAGGCACCACCACGGGCTTCCTCTGCATCAATCGGCAGCTATACTCCTCAGCTTCCTCTGCATCGGCGACTGCACAGTCGGTGACGATACTCCTCAATTTGCCGGAAGTATTTCCGATATTTTGAAATCCAATATTTAGAGTTTTTTACCGAGATTGACCTTTTTTTCCCCCCAAATTTGAAATGGTTTCAACCTGATAGTGGTATGTCTGAAATGCATATTAATATAATGGATGTTGTGTTACTTAGATTTTGCAGCTCCCAGTGGGCATATAAGGCTGAAACTTAAATTTTAGAATATATTTAATTATATGAGCAATCCCGTGTGTTATCTATTTGATAGAATAGATTTTACTAACTTATGAGATTGAACTTAGGATATAAGACTTTCATCAGATATCATTGTTAGACAATCCCAATTGTTATCTAATTATGTCTCATTATCTTCCATGAAAATGCTTAGAAGGAAGTATTTTACGTAATAGGTACATTATCAGGTGGTATCACATTCTATTTTAAGTTTGACATATAACTTATTTAATATTAAAATCTTAAATGAGAAAGTGAATTGGTGCAATACACCAGTACAATATTCAAATCTTTCATATATTTTTTTGGTGATATTGGTTTTCAGTCTTCTGTTTTAGTTGCCGGACATAAAAAAGTGAGTATGGACTGAGATGATCAAAATTTATGATTGCAGGCATAACTGGTATAGGACGAAATAGTGGCCATTGGAACCCCCCCACAAATGGTTCCCTGTCGGTTAATGTGGACGTTTCCTGGAAAACTGGAACAGGGGCCTTTGCATTGGTGGTCTGCAACTCCAAGGGCGAGCTAATCTTGGTAGCAGCAATATGTTCCAAAGCAGACTCACTGGAACATGCGGAGATGAAAACAGTCATGTGGGCCTTCTCACTTATGGAAGATAAAGGATTGACTCCCATTGAATGAAGATGTGATGCCAAACGTGTGGTCTACCAAGTCCTTGACAAAATGGAGCAAATGTCCTAGTGCTATAGGAACGAACTGGTGGTTATCAAGAGCAGGTTTTTACAATGCAAATAGCCTTTAACTTGGATTCCTAGGGAAGCCAATGAATGGGCTGATGCAGCTACTACTTATGCTTTGAAATGTAACGAGGATTTTTATATTTTGAAGGAGAAACTCTCCTTGACATCTTTTATGGTCTAAATGTATGTTTGAGGGATGGTATTTCTGGTGCAACTTAACAAGACAGTTAATTGAATTTAAATCTTTTATATTAAATAACAGGATAGCAACTCAAATTTCAACACATGGTTTTACATTGCTTTCAACAAATCCCCAACCATAATTAAGGCCAAAGAATTGGCTGAAAGAAACCGAAAATCCAATTTTACAAGACAGTTAATTGAATTTAAATCTTTGTAAATAACGTGACATCAACTCAAATGTCAACACAATTAAGGCAGGCTTTCAATAGCATAACTTCCCAAAACCACCAACACCTTTTGTTAGGATGCAAAGCACATTTTATATTAACCGTATTGTTAAATCAATTTCAAAAAATATTAGGAATGCTTTCAGTAGCATTACACTCCAAAACCACCAAGAACATGCAACTTAAGGCACAAAACTAAAATAAAAAATAGAATTATTTTTCAAAAAGAAATACTAACTGATAATATAGGCACTTTAAAATTCAGCAATAACACAATGAAAGTTTGATTCAAGTAAACTGGTTGATCAACAAATTTTTATTCCAGTACCTTCCAACAATTGAAAAGAGAAAAGAAAAAAAAAAATCTCTGGATGAACAAGTAACAAAATTTTAGGCAGCTCCCTTCCCCTTCCCCTTCTTATGTTGGATCTTCTTCATGTAGAACTCAAGCACTTTTCCCTCCAAGATATAACTGCCAAAAATATTAAATACAAATAGGTCACATTGCATTACAGAAACACCAAAACAACAAAATTTGCTATCAGTTACCACTCCCCTTCAGAAGTTTATCGATATGCAAAAACTTCTATAGAACTGAAACACTATCACCAAAAAATCCAAACTCCTTCACCTATTACATTCTAAATCCAAGATTGCCTGGATATAACTTCAATAAGTTATAAAACCAAATTCTTAAGAAGCATGCTTATCGAAAGAGATGATGACCTTGCAATATCAAACAAACAAAATTTTGGAAAATATGGATATGGGCACATTATAAGGCAACCATAGAATTCTCTGTTTTTGAACCTAATCAAGAATAATGAAGGTTGGCTTCGCCGCCACCGCCGGTGCAGAAGAAGCTGAGGAGTATGGAAGCCCACAATGCAGAGGAAACTTCAGTGTTTCCTTCGCCGCCGATGGTTTCTCGCTTCACCGCCGACTGAGGCATTAGTTGAAAGGGAAGCTGAGCCGGACTAAACCAGGAGTAAAGCCGACTGACGGCGGCTGCGGAGTTGCTAGGAGTAAAGCCAGAGTAACCTCTGGTTTGATGTACAGGGGTATGTGTGAAGTTGGCTGGTGTCATATTCAAAAAATTTTCCCAAACGCACCGTTTTCATTCCCCCCAAATTTTATCTCAATTTTGACCATTCCAAAATTAATTTTGACCGAGATAAATGTTTGACCAAGCCAAAATTTTTGACTGCGTGTTTTGTTTTTGAAGGCGTTAAACTTTTTTCTGTGTTTTCGGATTCTTTTAAAGGAACCCGATCAGATGCCTTAGCGGCACCGTATATATATATATATATATATATATATTTTCTTTCACAACACAAAATAAGTTGAATAATGACGAGAATGTCAAAATTTTTACTTTCCAAAGCAGAAAAAGAAGCAGTTTGAGAGAGGGGGATAATGCCAACATTTGATGTTTTCTCCGTTTGGGGTGGAATAAATTGATGATTTTTGGTTTGGCTGTTTTTTCTCTTCTGTGGTGAATTTGAAGGGTTTTTTGGGGTGGCATCGGAGAGAAATCTGAGCTGCCAATGCCATTGGTTTGTTTTCTAGTAAATTTTTCAATGGTTTTTGAGATACCGAAAAAGTTTGAGCTCATAAGCATCAATGTCTTGGGTTATGGGTTTGGGTTGGCACTGAGTTTTGGGTATTTGTTGAATTTTATCATCAATTTTATCATAATTAATCTTGTTTATTAATTTTTTCTTTTTCGTGAATGTGTTTATAATAATTCCATTGCAGATTAAGTAGTTATGTTTATTTACTGAGCATGTGAGCTTTCATGCATATAATCCTGAAAGGTAATGTTGCCTTGCCCGAAAGGTGTTTGAATTGCCAACGAGAAAAGTTCATGACCCCCAAGCACAAAACTGGTCGAAGGGAAGCCCGGAGGTGAGTGCTTACTTTCTTCCTCTGTCATCTCCCTGTAGCAAGGACGAAGCTGAAAGCTAGCGCTGTTGCAGAAAACCAAGGGAACATCGCTGCATGAAAACTAGCTGCCATTTTTGTAGGTTTTAGAGGAAATCCAGGAAAAACTTATAGAAATTGCGGTAAGATGGAGGAGCGAAGGGGGTCGTAATCGGCCAGAGCAGTGAAGGAGTGAAGGAGAGAGGGAGAGAGATTTTAATTTTTAATTTAAAAAAAAAAAAACCAACTTAAATTTAAATTTATTATTATTTTAATAAATTAATGGCATTAAAATCTTTTAATTCGTAGTTATTAGTTTCTGACAATGTAAAATGTGTTTTTGAAATATACTTGAATTAAAACTTAATGAAATTTTCTTTATTTTTAATAAATTTACTAACTAGAATCAAAAGAAGGGTTTGCAAATTTAATATAAAACATTTTGAAAAAAGTTTCATTGTTTTTTTTTTTTAACAAAAAAGAAATTGAGATATGCTTTATTTAATTTATCTATACAGAGTAAATACAATTTTCGACGAAAAATAACAAAATTAAGTTGCACATTCTTTTCAATAATAATAATAAACAGAAGTTGCACAGTGATTAATTCTCAATATTATTTAAATTCCTTTTATTTAATTACACTTCACCTCCATGGTTAAATAAATGTCTTACGACAACCATAGGGTACATTAATCTACATCCAAATATACATATATATGTATATATATAGATATATATGTACAGAGTGCATTCTTTTTTAGTTTTATTAAAAAAAACAATATCTATATAAAAAAAAAAAATTCCGTTTTCAAGTTTCCTAATAATGAATATTTTCTCTTTTCTCCTGGTGACCTATATGTATATACTCGCATGCTATATGGGGTTGATGGAACACATAGAGAAGGATCTTCCCTTATCTTGGAAAGCTTTTGCGACCCAAATCAATACCAAAGCCACCATGGAAATTGAAAGAAAAAGCATCATCGCCCATAGCCATCTAATTGCAACCCTGATGGGCTTGCACTGTTGCAAAACCACATCCGAGAATTGTTTTACTAATTTGCATTCTGTGAGGCTCTTCAACTCCGGATATATATCTAGCAGATCCTGAGTTGCTTCACTGTAATCCCTGGCCATGTTGTAAGCGGCTTCAGGAATTATTCTTCCACTGCTTTTGCATCCTCCATTAATATTATTCTCTCCATCATAACAAGTGAAGCTCGCAAGGATCTATATATATGTAAATTTTATATTAATTATATGTATATTTATAAATAAAATCATCAGCTAGCTTATGTTAGACACTGTGTATGGCGCTTATAATTAAGCTGCTCAACATAAATTATCTGATAGTGATAATTTATTATTGAAAACATGCAATATCAATTATTAATGCTTACATTTGGTATCTGGCTTATTGGAATAGAATTCGTTGGGCAGCTTTCTGGCACGTAGCTGTACTTAGGTGGTCCTTGGAAAGGATTGCATATTTGAGTAACTCCATCTAAATTCTCATTCTGCTTATCTAATCCAAACATCTTATAGAAGTCTGCTGCTTTAGAATTCAGCTGCAATTAAAACACATAAAAATTAACAAATTATATATTTGTAATTGTGTGTACGTAATTGAGTGAATTTGATATTACTTATCTTAATTAAAAACAAAGTACCATTTATCACATGATCAAATTGTCTCTTAAAGATGAACACAAAAAGTTGTTTTATATAAAAGATGTAAGTTAATTAATTAGTTATGATATAATTTAGTACCTGAGATATAAAAGTATAGACGGTGGAGCCAATTTGAATCATTAGGTCTTGCGAGTATGAGGGATCCATGCACGGTAGCACCGAGCTGAGACTATTGTTTTGGGGGTTGAGTTTAACATCTTCAAGTGCAAAACATGCATCTTCTGCAAAACTATATTTGCACAACAATAGAATTTGGCATCAATAAATATTTGCATTAATTATTAATTTGGAATACAATATATAAGAGGAAATTATTTAAACTGTATGGCGAGCTTACTTACTTGTGAAAGAAGAAATCAAAGCCAGTCAAAACCCAGCACAGGGTCGTTAATATCCAGCACAGGAAAATTATACTGCAGGGCCAGGGATAACAGAAACAATAGAAATTAAATTGAGTTATTTTTTTCCTAAAGAAACGGTTTAAGAAATTAAACACAAAAAAGATATATATATATATATATATATATATATATATATCTACTTACATAACAAATCCTGGGTACCAATGCGTCAGGATCAGAACTGAGCCAAAGCAGCATCAATCCATTAGTCTACCAATCATATGGTTTTAAAATTTCAGTTGCATATATTTTTGTCAGTATATGAATCTAAATAGTAAAAAATATTTAAAATTAATATTTGGACTCACCTAATGCTGCAACCACTAACACCAAGTTGAATATTACAACCACAAGATGTGTGACATATCTACAATAACAAAAGAGCAAGTAAAAATTAACTAAACTAGATGATTAATTTAAAATTTATTAGTATAAAATGACTATACGAATTGCGAAGTAAAGTAATGCTTACGAAGTTTGAATTGCCATGCGAATGGAAGCCCCATTATTGTGAACAACACTTTGGATGAGTCGCGATGCCTTCCCGAGCTGATGAGTAGTGACACTCAAGCTTTTAGCCATGTTAGAATTATAAGGGACCAAAAGACTCTCCATGGTTGTCATTGCTTCCACTACTTTTCTGATGGTTCGCCTAGCATCTTTACCTACTTTCTCGATGCTTTCCCTCAAATTTCCTATCTTCTTTAGGGACTCCTGGTTTGCTGACAGCACCAAACTTGAAGAAACTCTGTCCAATATCCCATGTTTCACATGCATACACAATATAATATTGCTAGCTCAGTTTGACACATCCAACATGTATGTATATACATGCATTGAAGATTAATATTTAACAAAATGTAAAAACTATATGGAAAATGGAAGCTTATAAAAGTTATATACATAGAAATCTCCAAAGAGTACATCAATCGTAGACATGTAAGGGAAAATTAGACTAATATAGTTTACCAAGTTTTCATGTATGTCTTTACAATTTTAGAATTGATTATAGCAATCCCTTTATATATATACACCCGTTTTCACTTTATTATTATTATTTTTTGGAAAATTTCATATGATATAGTCTTAATTAAAAACCTTCCAAAGGCCCAAACAAATATTTAAAGAAAGAAAACAAAAGACAACAACGAATAAACATGCATGCATAAAAATTATTCTATATACACCACCAATGTGTTTTTTTTTTTGTATACTCCACTGCATAAAATAAAGCATATATGCACAATATATATATAATTGTACTTACAGGGCGAGAAACGTAAAGAGGAGGACCAGCAAGAACAATGTGATATAGTGATGACCTAGGAAGTCGTTTATTGCCCAGCTCTTCATGTTTGGGTGCTTCAAAGTCATGAAAATTCCGAACCCCATCCCGCATACCAACCACACTGCTGCAATTGCATATCCATGGACTCCTGTAAATGCCGTAGACTGGAAAATATGAGAAAAAAAACACACCGAATCAATTATTTTTAACCCACGGTAACTTTTTTTTCTTTTTTCTTTTCTTTATCACAGTAATGTTTTTTATGATCTCTGCTATTATCTTATTTTTTTCCCTCCAATACATGGACGAGTCAAATTCCACAAATCAAACGTCCACGAAGGATGAGTTAAGTGAGCTAGATGCTTACGTGGACGATACAGATTGGGCAATGAGGGTTTTCCAAAGGAAAAAAAGAAAGAAAAAAAAAATTCAACGTACCGCCCAGTAATGCTTATTTTCAACATCAAAGTCTCCATTGTAGTACTTGAAATAGCGCAGAGGATCAGGTCTTTGGAAGCTCTGTTCCTCATGAACCGCAGACCCAAAAACCAACCAATTTTGCGAAAACACAGACGCTGAAACCAAGATGATAACAAAACGAAGAACCACCCCTTTTGGACCGGGCATTGGAGAAGATGTTAATTACTATTAGAAACGATTTTCTGCAAAATGAAAAAAAAAAAAACAAAAAAAAAGAGTTCTATTCTAATTGTTTGCTTTCTAGAGGCTGAGAGACAGAACCGGGAAAAAGTAGGAAGGAAAAACTCTTGGGGTTTGACTTAGTGAAGAAGGTAAGAATAGCTTGTGGTTATGGTTTTTGATGAAGAATTTTGGTTGGATCGTATTAAATACAAAAGGAACAAATTTGTAGTAGAAATGGAGGTAACGAATCAAGAGCCGAAATCTATGGTTCCTCCAATATTGAAGGAATTGACTAGACTTTTGCTTTTGCTCTTCCATGTCTTTCTATCTAAGCCTCTCTTTTATCGCTTAGCTTCTTCCTTTTCAGCAAAATAAAAATATAGTAATCTTTTTGCATTGCTTTTTCACAGGGTGATCACAAATTTGGCCTCTGCTTTACCTTTGCACATGTATGGTTATTTCCCACGTAAATCTATATTCACAAATTGAAAAAAAAAATGATGTGCTGGTGTTATGCTTCAACTGCTCAGTTTGTAGCTAACAATAAGAGTCCCTTTTGCTTCGATTCTAGTAAAAAAAAAAAAAAAATTGGTTTCTTAAAAGCAGAACACGGTTTAATAAATTGATTGATTTTGTTAATTAAGTGCGGTACGATGATCATATATATATAAGACTTCGAAGGTTTGGAAGTTGGGATCAATAATTCCAATTAATAGTCCATATAATTCCTTACGAAACACTTGAAGCTGCATAAAACTAATGAGAAAAAGAATTAGTGGTGCCAAAAAAGCAGCAGTACTGGTCATCTAAAACGAAGATCTAAACAAAGAAAATGACTAACAATTAATATTCTTAACGTGAGTTGCCAAAAACAAAAATTAATAAAATAACATAAAAATATTCTTAGTAGAATCAGAATCGGGATTTGTCGAAATATTTTGACAAGA
Organism: Ochetophila trinervis; assembly: GCA_003254975.1. Taxonomy (NCBI): domain Eukaryota; kingdom Viridiplantae; phylum Streptophyta; class Magnoliopsida; order Rosales; family Rhamnaceae; genus Ochetophila; species Ochetophila trinervis. The sequence continues at coordinate 105,879 of QANX01006911.1, forward strand.
ACAAGAGTTGGCTTTAAACGTATAGCACATTTAACTCCGCAATTAGAGGGTCCACATATGGAGCTGATGCTTCGTTTTAAAGAAAGGGAAAATCATCTCCATGCGTCTCATTTGTCTCCCCGAGGAGAGTAGTTTTTGCAACTATCCTGGCCTAATTGTAATCATACATGAAATATTTAATTAATCTGCATATTTATTTACATGATTGATAACTAATTTAACTGATAATGTTAACACCACCTTTGTTTCTCAACCTCCAATTAATGGCGTCCAACACAAATATTATTGAAAAATTTAATAAATAAATAAAACAACAACATTGATGCTACAGGAAATTAATTAACATTGTATTTTAAATGAAATTAAAAGGGACATTTTTTTTTTTGGTTAAAGAAATTAAAAGGGACATGGTTAGGCTAAAGTGGACATCCCCATATGAATGCATTTACCAGGCAGCACTACACCTAAAAAGCTGTACTTTCATATTACCTAAAAAAAAAAAGCTGTACTTTCAGCGTTCAAATTTAATACCTTTTAATTTAATTCAAATATTAATTTATTGAATTTTTGACAAATGGCAGTTAACGGTTTAAAAGTATTAAAAGATAAATTTTGTAATCCGATGGAACTGTTAAATCACTTTTGTAGCTAAAAAAATCCAATTAAACCGAAATACCACAAATTGAAATTTGAGGTTTGGAAGTATACAATTCTGTGATAGCAAGTTCAGTAGGCCCAATGATTAATTAGTGGAGGGTGGGCCCAAACAGCTTACTGGGGATCATAAATGGAGAATGGAATGGTTGGCAAAAATCATAACAGTGTTTAACCCATTTGTTTTATATCAAGCTGACTTGGAGGTCATTGTTAGCTCAAATATAAAGAGATAATTTCATTGATATTCTTTGAATTTATGACCTAATTCAAAATAAATTTTTGAATTCCGTACATTTCAAATATAGTTTTTACAGTGTAAAATTTCAGTAATTCTGACAATATAAAAATATTAAAAGAGGTTAATATCTTTAAAAAGTTTATAGCTGTTGCATAAGTAAACACCCAAATCGATAGTCTAACTTTTAATCCAACAGATCTTTGATCTTCCTATTGGATTCTTCAGATTGCACAACTAGGCTGCCCACCTCTTTCTCTCCAAAAGAAGATGAGTATAGTTTTTGTGTTCACGCTTTCCCGTAAACCATTTTTTGCGTTCTTCTTTCCCTTGGGTAATCCAGCAACAGCAGTATTTTGAGGTGAGGTGATATTTTGTTTCATCCTCAAGGGCTTATTTGGTATCCTGTATAGAAAAGCATAGTGAAGTATTATTTAGTTATACTGTATTTGGTGAATACAACGTATTGTATTAAATAATATAATTTTACATTTTTAATATAAGTTTTGATGTATTAGTAATACACCAAAAATTGTATGTATTAAGTTATACAAGTCATGCAGATTCTAAGTTTGTGTGATTCCTTTTCTTTGGCCCTCCAGTATTTATTATTGTTGTTATATTTTATATATTGTAAGCATAAAAATAAAAATTAATGAAATTGTTAATATAAAGAAAGTTGTATTTTTCTATAATATAAATATATATATATTTTAAGAAAAAAAAACCTTTAATAAAATTAGAATTAAAAACTTAAAAATTAAAAGCTTTAATAAAAGTTAAAAATATAAATTTAAAAGCTTTAATAAAAGTTAAAGTTAAATTTTTTTAATTTTAAAAAAATAATTCAATACAATACAAAAATGTACAAAACATCAAGTTAATATAATTTTATACCAAACACATGAGTGTATTATATAATATATTACAACACAATACAATCAAATATAATACTACATACCAAACCAACCATAAAAGTTAACCATTAAGCTTTACCAAAAGGAAAATCACGCTTATAGTTTCTCTAAGTTATTCAAACGTGTATTTTGGAAAAGGTTAAAGCCTTAAAAAAGTCCGCCAAATTATACTGTTATTGCAGGACAAAATTAATGACGAAGAAGAGTTGAGAGTTTTGACTATTTAAAAAATAACGTTCTTCACTAGAAGGGGACTAGGATAGGGAAAATTCTCTCGATTTTTTCCTCTTAAAACTTTTCTCTTTAACTCGCCAACTCTGCTCATATTTCACACGTTTATAAGCCTTTCTTCAACATGTTTTCATGCTAAAAACCCGTTTCTCTCCATAAACCATAATAGTCGTTTTTCTATATTTAAAATAAATAAATAAATTTTGTACTGATGCAAAATAGAAAGTAGTAATTCATGTTGTTCATGTCAATGGTTATTAAAGTTTGTGAAACGGGTTGAGCAATCTAATCAATTTAAATAAAATATTATTATTTTTATATTATTTTATCACTTTTATATTATAATATATATTATTTATTATTATTTTAATTTTTTATATATTAATTTAATTTATTGGTCTCAATTTTAAATTATACAAATCAATTCAAATAAGTCATTTTTTATTCGTGTCTAGTATTATGACTTAAATTGTCATCCTATATATGCAATTTATTTTAAATTATCCATATTTATTATGCCACCAGCTATAAATTCAAAAGACTTTTACAGCTCTTCTTTTTTTCCCTCTTCCTATTTCTTCACCTTTCTTTTCCTCTCTCTCCAAATGAGAAACACATAGGAACTTTTTCTTTTGGACCTTTGGTTATGGCTTATTCCTTCTTTATCTTTATTATTGCTAAGAACTTGAATAAAAATATAATAATTAAAATAAATAAATAAATTATTTTCTTTGTAAAATTGTAAAACTCAGCAAAAACTCAAATGCATAAGCATTGGAGAGAAAGTGAGCGTTCAAAGAGATCTCGAAACTTTGTTTTTTTGCTTCTTCTTTTTTGCTGTATTAAAACCACCATAGAAAATTTGAAATACAAATTATATAGGCAAGAAAGAATGGAAATAAAGCTTTTATTATTCATAGAATGTGTTTGTAATGGAATTATCAATAGAATTTTGAAAAAAATTACCAAAAAAATAAATAGAATTTTGAAAATATAAATGATGAAAAATAATAATAATAACTACAATCGCCCCCACTCCACTCCGCCCTTTGTGAAACCTCCCCCCGTAATGGGATGTTTTACCAAAAATTGTGTTCAATCTTCTCTCACCTAGGAATGATGATGTTCACCTCTCTTATCTAGGAGGAATGATTTACCAAGGGCGGATGGAGGTAAACTGTAGTTTTTTATTTATTTATTTTTCAAAATTTTATATATTATTTTCATCTATCTTTTAGAATTTTCATTGATATTACAATTAGAACATAAATCATATATATAATAATAGCATTTTATTTTTTTCATTTTGATTTTTCCCTGCCTATATAATTTATATCTGATATTTTCTATGGTGGTTTTAATAAAAACAAACAAAAAAAAAACAAAAAAAAATATTGAAAATCTTTTTGAACAATCACTTCTTTCTTTGATACTTTTGTAATGAGATTTTTGCCGAGCTTCACAATTTCACATGGAGGATGAATTTGTTTATTTGCTTTAATTACAACGTTTTTATTCAAGCCTTTTTTTTTTCTCATAAAGGAAAAGAGGAAAATAAAGAAAAAGGGAAAGAAAAAGAGGAAAAATAAAAAAATATAAAAAGTTTTTTAAATTTAAAATTGATAATGACAATAGGCATGAATAATTATAAAAAAAAAAAAAAAAAACATTTAAATATAAATAGTTATTTTGCCTTGGGCATCGTCGGTACGAAAATTGCTAAAATAAATCATCAATAGGTCATTATAATTGCTATTCAAAACCTGTTAGGGATTTTGCACCCCATTGTCTCTTTTATTTATGGGTTCTTTCGCATTGTTCATTAATTTCTACAGTTTTGTTCCTAGATTGTTGTTGTGGCATTCTCTCACTTAGGAATGATGATGTTCACCCTCTCTCATTTAGGAGGAATGTTTTACCAAAGGCGGATGAAGGTAAACTATAGTTATTTATTTATTTATTAATTTCAAAATTTATATATTATTTTCATCTTTCTTTTAGAAATAAATTTCATTGATATTACAATTAGAACTCAAATCATATATATAATAATAGCATTTTATTTTTTTCATTTTGATTTTTCCATACCTATATAATTTGTATCTAATATTTCTATGGTGGTTTTAACAAAAAAAAATATTGAAGATCTTTTTGAACAATCACTTCTTTCTCTGATACTTTTGTAATGAGATTTTTGCTGAGCTTTACAATTTCACATGGAGGATGAATTTGTTTATTTGCTTTAATTATAACGTTTTTACTCAAGCTTTTTTTTTCTCATAAAGGAAAAGAGGAAAATAAAGAAAAAGTGAAAGAGAAAGAAAAAGAGGAAAAATAAAAATATATAATCAGTTTTTTAAATTTAAAATTGATAACCTTGTAGGCATGAATAATTAAAAAAAACATTTAAATATAAATAGTTATTTTGCCTTGCACATATGCATCGTATGTACGTAGATTTTGTAAAGTGTTGTGTTGTGTGGTATTTGTGTTCGTATTAAAATTTTATTATCCAAATCTGACAGGTTAAGTTTTTATGTTAAAATATATAAACTCAAATCCGTTTATAAAATTATCGTGTAACCCGTTATCTAACTCGTTAACAAGTTAAATTTATTTTCAAAATTATTTAAAAAAATGAATAATATATTTGATTTATAGTTCATAGTTCATACTAAAAATAATGAAATATAGACAAACATAAATATTTGTATCTTTTTACAAACCAAAAATAAAAACTAAAATAACATACTTAATACATCTTAAAAAAATAACAAATTATAAAAACATAATACTTAAATCATTCTACAAATAAATAATAAAAATCTAAAACATTATTGTTTGAAATAACAATAATATATAAACATATTCAATTTCAATCACATCTTTATTTTTTAAGATTTTTTTTATAGTTAAATTATTAAATTGCCATTAAAAATTAATGGGTCCATAATGAGTCTAATGAATTTTCGCGAGTTAACTCGTTAAGACAGTGGATTCATAATGAGTCAATCTGTTATCAACCTAATCTGTTTCAGATAAATTTGAACCTATAAAAAATGTTCGTGTTCATATCGTGTTAACGTGTTGTGTTAAAATTTACCAAGTTTAATTGTACCTACAAAAATTGCTAAAATAAATCATCAATAGATCATTATAAATGCTACTCAAAACCTTATAGGGATTTTGCACCCCATTGTCTCTTTTATTTATGGGTTCTTTCGAGTTGCTCATGAATTTCTACATTTTTGTTCCTAGATTGTTGATGTGGCATTCTTGTATTAGTGATCAGGTACAATTTTGGAGCTCTACATGATCCAATGTGTCCACCTCCACGCAGAAGAACCAAGGGGATCACCCAAACCCAGGCTGAATAAGATATTTTGGGCCTATGCTGGATTAGCAACCGTAACAGCTGTGCTCCAAATCGTCCCCTAACAAAAATTAAAATTCAAACATCAAAAGTGCAACTTCTTCAAATTTGGTATTTAAATGTAATTAATCCTATATTAAATTTCACTCGGACTTGTAAATTTAGTCCTTTTGATCGTTGATCAACATGTTTAATTTATTGGAATTTGAAACGTAAATTATGTACTCTAGCACATCTATATATATCGCAAGATGTGGACTCTTATAACTTCGGGAAATAATTTGTCATGATTCATGAAAAAGGATGCACATCAGGAAAAAAGAAAAATATGTTTCGATTTACCGGGAATATGGATAAAAATTAACCTATATGTATTTACATTAAGGAATAAGAATACATATGTATATGATTGTGTTTCTATTAGAAATTATAATATTGAAAAATTATATTTTTATGTCCTGTGACAGTTAAAACAGGGATATGACTATTCATATTTACCAAAAAAAAAAAAAGGGGGGGATATGACTATTCCTCCAGCTCTTGAGAGATTGTCATAAAAATAAAAATGAAAAGGATGACAAGTGAAATTAGAGTTGGTGAATATATATATATATATATATTTTTTTATAAAAGAAGAAAGTTTTTATTGAAAACCAAAAGGAGGCACAACATCAGTTATTCAGCAGCCGACCCCATTCTTTCTAAGAGGATATTCCTCTTATCCAGAGTAGCTATATCAACAACTTCCTGATGATAGAATTTCTCAAGAATTTGTCTATAAAAGTTGTTACTTGCCGCCCATTTAGCAATAAAGTGGGCAAGTTTGTTACGATCTCTATTACACCAAGAGAAGCTAATAGAATCAAAATGACTACATAAATTAATAATGTCTTTGAAAATTGCATCAGCTGACCAGTGCAGATTTTGGAGCTGCCCTCATTTAGACTACACAATATGCTTAGCATCAGTCTCGCAATACACTTTCTTCCACCCATTATGAACACAAACCGCAAGAGCTTTCCTCACAGCCCACAACTTAGCAACTATCGGATCAAGAGTATTTACCTTAAACGAGTGAGCTTCCAGAAGATCTTCATGAGCATTGCGGATCACCGAGCTTAGGAAGCTCCCATTGCTTCTAATAGCCGCGTCAGTGTTGAATTTACGCACTCCTCTCGACGGAGGAATCCATCTACTCGTCAAAGTTTGGCTTGTAAGTAAAGCCGGTTGTTGGGTATCCTTGTCAAACACTCTTTTGAATTCCAAAAACTTTTCCTTGATTGTTTTGATTGAGGTCTCTAAAGAAAAATGGATGTCTTTGAAAAGAATTTCGTTTTTAGCCCACCAAATATGCTCAAGAATGAGTACGCTGTATAGAATTAGATCATTGTGGTCATCCTTCGTACCTAGGAGGAAAGTCTCCCGGTTCCATAATTGCTCCAGAAATGTCTTCAGCTCGATATCAACATGGTTTTCCCATCTAATACCCCAGGGGGCTGTGAACCATAGACCCTTTGCAAAATTGCATTTGAAAAAAATATGGACTTCAATTTCAACGCAAAAGCAGCTATGCATGCATTTATCATTCGGGACATGAAATCTTTTTCCGATCAAGTTTTGTTTCACACTTAAACCCTTATGAGCAAGCTTCCACAAAAAGAACTTATGTTTTTTGTGTATTCTGCTTCTCCAAAGTTTGTCCCACCATGGAATAAGAGTTTCTCCAGCGCCATTATCAATTCAATAGAAAGATTTTACTGAAAAAGTCCCATTATTGTTTCCTAGCCAAACCAAGCTGTCATCCTCTTCCATATTTGTCCAAAATATCTCACGGATTCTCTTCACCGATTCATCACTGAACATCTTATTAAGCTTGGTTAAATTCCAGTCACCATTTTGTTTCAACAAAGAATGCACCATTCATTGTCTAAGTCTATCATTCTTAGCCTTTGGAATAGGTTTAAAATGCTGTAGATTGGGAACCCATGGGTCTTTCCAGAAGTTAATGATGGTTCCCTTCCCCACTTTGAAACAAAGGCTTTTGCTTAAAGTGTCTCGGGTATTAAGGATAGCTGGCCAAACTCTGGGCAGGTCTTCTTTTTTCTACAGTGCATGAACGAATCGTGGGGGAAGTACTTAGCTTTAAGAACCTTAACCCATAATTTTCCAGTGTCTTTGACTAGAGACCATCCTACTTTCCCGAGCATGGCTGAATTCATGCTACTCAGCTTTCTCAAACCTAGACTGCCACAAGATTTAGGTTTACAAACTTTATTCCAAGCAACGAGCACCCATCGCCTATTGTCATCCACATTACCCTTCCAAAGAAAAGCCTGCGAGCTCTTTTCCACTTCCTTGCATATCCCAGAAGGAACCTTATTCGAGGACATGGAGTATAATGGCAAAGCCGACACAACATGTTTGACAATAGTAGCTCTACCGGTTTGAGAGAGGAGTTTGGCTTTCCAACTTTCAAACCGAGAGGTCACCTTTCTTGCCAAAGTATCAAAATCCTTTGTCCGATTTTTATTGGGGAACATATTATTTCCCAAATACTACACATCATGCTCAAGTTCCTTCATATTTAGGCAGCTTTTTATCTCAGCTTTGAGGCTTCCACGAATGTTTTTTGAGAAAAAACAATTAGATTTTGCTGGGCTAAAGCTTTGTCTGGTCGACTCACAAAAATTTTCCAAGCACTTTAAGACCTTTGACGCATGCTCCACAGAGGCTTTGCAAAAAATGAGAATATTGTTTGCAAAAAAGAGATGTGTTATAGATGGTGCAAGTCTAGCCACTTTTATACCTTGAATATCTCCATCAGATTCAAGCTTGCTAATCATACGGGATAGGATTTCCAAAAAGAGGACAAAAAGGAAATGGGATAGTGGATCCCCTTGCCTAATTCCTCGCTCCACCGGAATATGGCCATAAGAGGAGCCATTAAGCAGCATTCTCACCCTCATAGAAGAGACACATCTAAAAATCAGCAATCTGAATTTAATGTCAAAGCCATAAGCTTCTAGAGTAACCAGAAGGGCAAACCAATCAATTTGGTCATAAGCTTTGTGCAAATCAATCTTAATACCAATATATCCCTTTGCACCTTTCTTTATCTTCATTGAATGTATAATTTCTTGCACCATAATAGAGTTCTCTCCAATCCAATGGCTAGGCACAAACGCCAATTGGTTAGGAGAGATGAGTTCATGAAGCAGATGATGAAGCTGGCTCACCAGAATCTTCAAGAAAACTTTATAAAGGGTGTTGCATAAAGCAATTGGACAAATATGGTTAAAGTTTGTGAATTGAGGATTATTTGGGATGAGAGCTAGGAACGAATCATTGAGACCTTGGGAAAAAATTCTATTTATGAAAATATTATTTATTGTCCTTGTGACATCATCTACCACCGTGTCCCAATAGTACTGGAAGAAAAGGGCCGGCATTTCATCCGGTCCGGAATCCTTGATAGGATGGAAACTCTTAACCGCTATGAAAACTTCCTCTCTCCTAGAAATACAGGCATTCTGATCTTTATAAATATCTTTTTGGATTAGCATATTGAGATGGTGAATATGATGATTACTGTTTTGAAGCTTTAAATCCAACAAAAATTACCACATCCACATGTGAGTAAAAAACTCATGTAATGATGCAAAATATATACTTTATTTATTGTCTCCTTGGCCTCAGCAATTTTATTCACAAGATGCGATGCATGATGTGATACGAGGTTTGAGATGATTAAATATCTATAAGAAAAAAACACAAAAGTACTAGTCTTAAAAAAAGATGTTAGATAATACATTTCATTGTTTTTGTTTTCTCTTTTCAATTATTATTTTTTTTTTTTAAAGAGTGCAATAAAATTTAACTTCTTTAATTTTTTAAATTTTTTAGGAAGATGTTAGATTTTATCTGGCTTCTAAATTTTTATTCTATATAAATAATAGATTGTCATATTGACATATATATATATATTTTTTTAATATTGAAAAATATTTAAAAAAACAAATTTGCTTAGTGACAATTCATCACTTGTTATTTTATTTGAAAATAGTTCACAAAAGGTAAAATATTTGTGAGCTTTAACATTTTTATTTAAAAAAAAATAATCAAAATCAGAAAATGTATTTAGGGGTTAGAAGGGATGAAGATCATCTCATTATCGAAAAAAAAAAAAAGATGAAGATCATCTGGCCATAAAGAAATAGATAAGAAAGTTCACATCACATAAAGAACTAAAATCTCTCCGGCTCTTTTTGCTTAATTGCTTGCACTTACTTTTTATCCAGCCAAGCAATGCAACTTGTCCCCTTACTTTTCCAATATTTCTTTTTCATATATGAAATAAAAATAAAAATCAAATGATCAACCATTTTTCTTTTTATATCCTCTTGATTTTATTTTATTTTATATATTTTTAATTTCTTCTCTTTAAAATATAAAAATAATAAATCGTTCCTATCACTCCAAGCGGCAAGAGAAGCTGACAAAATTAGACTATTAATGGTTGCCAGGTCAGAATGAGCAAGTAGATGCACCTAAAATTGGATTTTATCGTATCTGCAACATGCATACGTGTAAGTTTGTTAATTTCAAACAAAGAGTTTGAAATCATAAATTTAGTATAATTTGACAATTTAGTTCATAATATAAATAATATAAAATACTATTCGAAAACGATTAATTTTAATTGATCCGTTAAATTTAAAATTTAATACAAATAAATTAAATTAATATATAAAATATTAATAATAATATTTTATTTAAATAAATTAGACAGATTAATCTATTTAACATATTTTAAATAATAAATTGATATGAATGAAACAAATTGCAACCCTTTCAACCTAAAAAAAAATAAAAAATAAAAATCTAGCAAACATGCTCAATCAGTGAAATTTAGGAGCTTTTCCCGAAATAAGATGTAATTTTACTACCAAACATTAGTCAGATTCATCATCATGCACCTATCTACTGGGTTTGATTTGACAAAACCAATCAACACATATGCAAATTGGTGATGTGCGTATGAATTTTGCATAAAGTAATATTTTTACCCTTTTTGGTAAATTTCCATCCCTATGCTATAGGAACAAATCCCCTTTAAAGTAGATAAAAATTTAACAAGGGATTTTGGCTTAATTAGGTTCAACTATTGAATAAGCTAGTAAAATTTTACTTAATCTCATATGTGGCATTTGTCAGTTGTCACATAAGTTAGATTTCTTTTTAATACTTATTCTATAAGTATTGGAAATCAAAATCATAGTATGAAACAATGACATTGTTATTGGATTGTCCCGAATAGATCACAAATTAAAGTTAATATATCAGTATAACTCCAATATCATTATTTTAAGGAGTATCTTACACAATATCATTTACAATAAAAATATTTTTATATTGCAAAGAATGACATAAGTTTATAATATTATGTAGATAATATTTGCTTTCGTATTGACGTAGAGGCATTTCTTTTTATCCTGGTGTCTAACATGTTATGAATGATGCTATTTTAATAAATTTATAATTAATAAAAAAAACATCTTATTTTAATAATTATTTTTAATTTTTATTTAATAATTTTGTCTTTTTAAGTTCATATTATGTTTGATTATAAGTGGCAACAACTCCATTGGTAGCTGAGGAGTGCTGGTGTAGCTCAAACCGTTGTCCAACACGCAAGTACTCAGCTGGCTTTGCCACACATTAAGGACCCCGTATACGTAATTTCCACTGTCAGACTTCAGAATACCCAATCACCGAGCGCTACGTTGCTTTGCCATCCCAGCATAACACTCTGTTTCCGAAAGTCTATTGGCACGTGCTCTTCAATCGCGACCGCCGAGAACGAGGTTTAGCAAAAGTCCACTACCCGTCCGAATTTCTCTCACATTGAATAGAATCTTCATCCATTGGTCATCGACGAAACTCGCGGTCTCTCGTGTATTGGCTGTTTCAAGCTATTTTTCCCTTCCTAGTTTGTATGATTCGAGACGTTGCAACGACATCTAAAACCGCAAACAATCAATCAGAGACACCAGAGTGGAGTCTGGGACCCACGTGATTTTGGACGGTCAGATCGCAGTTATGACCAGAGTCGCGCACGCCATCACGGGGCTGGTTCTGTAATATTAGGAAAGCTCAAGGTCGTTAAAATGTTTTGGTAGTTCGGTTTCGTATATAATTTTGTACGGGTATAGACAAGAGGCTGCCATAAACGATATTATTTCTGTACGATTATACGGTTAATCAGTAGGAAAAGGGTAGGGAAGAGAGGGATTTCCCGAAGATCGATTAGAGGTCAGAGTGCTAGATAGAGATCTCCACCTCTTTCTCTCTTCGTGAAAACGAGGGATTTTTGCCGATCTTCCTCTTCTTCTCTAATCATCAATGGGTTTGTGGGAAGCTTTTCTCAATTGGCTTCGAAGGTCAGCTCCTCTTATCTCTTATTTTCGCTTTGTTAACTTTTCCTTTTTTCTTCTGTATATAGTATAATAATTGTTAGGAATAATGCTTATTGTTAAATTTTGATGCATATATCTTAGGAATTTGTTTTTCTTTTCTTTATTGATTTTGTTTTCAAAATGCTTTTTTTGGATTGGAGATGGTATTCCACTTGCGGAGGTTGCTTTGGCGAAATGATGAAATTTGCTCCGAACTTCTTGTTTTTTTCGTTTAGCTTATTAGTTGTTAAGCTTTCTTATATTTTCGATTCGTTCCTTCAATTTTGTTAAGACATGGTAAATCAAGTGGAGAATCGGAAAATAGTTATGTTTGGATTAGCATGCTTGCTGTTTTAGGGGTTATACTTCTGGAGGTTGAATTTTCTTTTTGAATTTATTAAATGCTTTCATTGTCGGCATTATTAGTTTCTGCATTTATGTAGATGATACTGAACAGTTGCATCCCATATATTAATACAAGATGCAAAACAGACTTGAAGAGATCAAAAGGAAAGGGAAAGGAGTTTGAATGGAACAATAGCAGTTGTCAAATGGGATACATAGCCGCTAAGAAAATTTGCCTTAAGAAAATGACAATATATAGCTTAATATTGCAGAGCGTTATACAGTAAGAGCATGTATTGCTGCTTGATAATGCAGCTCAATTATTTATACTGTTATAGTGGTAAATATAAGGCATTTTCAGTCTCATTCTAGGATCGAGAAATCTTTACTAGTCAACATATGTAAAGCTACTTTAATAATGATATCTTAATGCTAACAGCTCACTTCAGACAGAAATTTATTTCTGATAGGTGTTTCTTTTGGTACCTAAAACTTCTTTGCAGCTATGACAAAATTTTCAGGAACATCATCAGTTTGCCTATACATTTGTTGCTTGACCTTAATGTATCAGCTGCTCAGTGCTTGTGCTAACTTCATTGTGAATTCTATTTCAGCCTCTTCTTCAAGCAGGAAATGGAGCTGTCTTTGATAGGACTTCAGAATGCTGGAAAGACTTCACTTGTAAATGTTGTAGCGGTAAGTAAACCAGCATTATATGTATTAAATGTTGTAGCTTTCTTTTGTCTGATTCCTTGGGCTAATGAAAATTGATTTCTTGTTATTTATTTCTAGACTGGTGGATACAGTGAGGATATGATCCCTACGGTGAGTTACCTTTTCAAAATGTTTATGGTTACTCTCAAGTTTTGCAAAGTAAAGGCTAAACCAAATGCTTGTATACTTCACTCTCTTAATGAGTTCTTGTGATTTCCATCTGTGAATAAATCAAGTTAATTTATTGCTACACTCGATACATTCAATCTGCAGGTAGGATTTAATATGAAAAAGGTAACAAAAGGGAATGTTACAATAAAGTTGTGGGATCTTGGAGGTCAACCTAGGTTTCGCAGCATGTGGGAGCGATACTGTCGAGCAGTTTCTGCTATAGTGTATGATACCAACTTTCTATCTCAATTTAACCTTGTATTCTCACATCTTCTATATTGAATTTGTGAAAAGAAAATTGTATATACCTCTCTCTCTCTCTCTCTCTCTCTTTTTTATTTTTATAGTTATTCTATTTTTCATTTCTTCAAATATGTATACCTTTAGGTAAATTTACTTGTAAGTTTGGTAAATGTGATATTGGATTTACAGTTACTTTGCTATTAGTATTACTACAAAATAAAAGAAACTTGGACTTGGATGCTAAAGCAATGTTGTCCAACTTTAGTAATGAACAGAAAATTGAACATGTACAAGAATATACTTCTTTTGATCTATTTGTGGATATATGTATACCAGTAAATGTGTTTGACTAATTAAAATCAAATACATTATGTTGGTTTATGAATTTAGTGGTCACAATTCTCAGTGAATATCCTTTCATAATTGTATTCATTGTGGATTTATTTTTGGTTATTTTTATTTTGTGCATTTCTTACTATCTGGGTATTGTTTTCCCCTGTTATGTTCAAGAGCTATGATGCAAACCTATTATTGGCTTATAGCCTTTTCAGTAATCTAGGTATTTTGTTGTTGTTATTCGTTTCATTCTATGGACATCCAGCCGATTAGCAATCCATGTGAACATGAGACTGATCAAAGCCAAATGGTCACTTGCATGCTCCGGATTGAGCTCTCCTTACTGTGGCTGTTTCACGTATTCAAATACTGATAGATTGAAAATGCTGTAACTTGATTGTTTTCGTCATGTACCTCACACAAATTATGTCTGTACCATTGAGATACCAGTCTTAGTTTAGTGTCTCATCCAAGGAAGGTTCGGTATTTTTAAGCATGAGTTAGGGCTGTGGAGGCAAGGAAGTCTCAAACATCTGTAAGGAATTCTTGGTCTACAGGTGGTAGACCTTATTGCCACTCTCTCTATGTTAGTTTCTGTAGGTTGCAGCTGCATTCTAATACTTTTGTGAATAAATATGTTACCTTATTTATATAAACTCTTATCTTGTCTAATTTTATCATTGGTTTATCCTTGAATGTATGTTACTTGCAATAACATTTATGTCAATGATATTTTTGTGCTGTAGTCTAAACCTTTAGCTGTTTATGAAATGTTCTATGCATATAATCGGTGATACTTCAGTATTGAGATTATAACTTTTATATAATTCAGTTAACTTCAGTCTTTTACCACGTTACCAAGAAGTTCTTATCTCCCTTGGTTTACTGCAGGTATGTTGTTGATGCTGCAGATCCTGATAACTTGGGCATTTCGAAACGTGAACTTCATGATTTGTTGAGTAAACCATCATTGAGTGGTATACCATTGCTGGTGCTAGGAAACAAGATTGATAAACCTGGAGCTCTGTCTAAACAGGCTTTGACTGATCAAATGTAAGCATTTGCCTTAATTAGAAATTTTATATCGGAATCTACTATTCTTTTAGATTCAGAGTTGATGGTACATAATTCCAATTTCTCTTTTTTGCAAATTATCTAAGACCAAATTTAGACATCTCATTCCATCTCATTTTGTCATTCAAAATCCCACTAGAAGCAAAAATCTCCTACCTGCATTGTGTTTTCATTCCTTATTTTAGAACATCCTCAAGGAGAAGTAAAATATATCTAGAATTTAGATAGAAAACTAGAAAGGTTGGAAAAATGAAAACAAAATAAACTTCCATCTTCGGACCTGTTTCCAAGAATTTATTTGTATTCTATACTTCCAATTCTGTAAGTTCTGCTCTTGGTTGTAAAATCTCCTATTTTTGAGTTGAGTTGTCTCACCCAGTCTTTCATTCTGATAAGCTGAATGAGATCTTAGTATTTGATATTGCTATTCTTATTGTTTTACCTGTAACTTATAAGAAGTCGCAATGTTCTTTGCAGGGAACTCAGATTAATTACAGATAGAGAAGTTTGTTGCTTCATGATCTCGTGCAAGAACTCAACCAACATCGATTCAGTTATTGACTGGCTTGTAAAGCATTCAAAATCAAAAAGCTGAATAAGCTTTGCTTCTCTATTTTTCCATTTGTGTGTGTTTCTGAATGATTTACTTGTGGGTTGTTGATGATGGGATTTACTTGTCTAACTTGATTGCTGATTATTTTTGCTGTCGTTTTTATTTGCTCCAAGTTCTATAGTGTTTCTGAGTTTTTTGTCTCATTGAGGAATTAGACAATCTCCTTCACCCTTTCCCCCATATTCAAGGGCAAGCCTAAATTTTTATGTAGCCTTAGGCGAGAAAAAAAAAATTAACGCCTTTCATTTAAAAATAAGTTTATAACATATTTTATTTAAATTTTCTTTTGTTACACATAATTTAAAAAGGTCATTGGCGCAATTCCCAGTTTTTCATTTTTTTCTTTTTCTTGACACTTTGCCCTTTAATCCTCTTTACTTTTACACGCTTAGGATATAACTAATTTTAGGTATTAATGCTCTTGAAAAGTATGATAGCCATTAATAGCAGCTCTGGGAAGAAAATAAATGGCCGTTTTGTTGTCATATATCTAGAAGATTTGAGGCAAAAGTGTATTAGTCATAGCTTTTAGTCAGTGCTTGATAATTTTTCTTTTGTTTTTTTTTTCCCTAACATTTTTTGTTTTTTGAAATCTCCCAAGCCAAGATTACGGGATGGGGAATGCCCAGATGGCTTTGTTGATTATGCAGTGAGAATAATCAATTTAAATAGAGACGGTTCTATATCCTCTCTTCTGAGATGCTACTTGCCCTCCCATGTATCCACGATGGAACCTTCTCTTTGGATGGTGGAATGATTAAAACTCTGGTATTTCCCAGTATTTGTGTGTTTCAAATAATTGACTAATTATACAGCTTTTTTTATTTGTCTTTTTTTTTTCAATCTTATTTTCAAAAGATTTTTAAGATTGAAAATGATGGAAAATAGCCTTTAGATGCAAAATACGCATCATATATGTACATTTTTAACAGCTGACTAAGAAAAACTTAGTTATTTTCTAATGGTGTAACAATAAAAAAGGTTGGAAAGCAAAATGCTATAAATAAATAAAAAAGTTTAAAAGCGTAAAAAAAAATAAAGTGGCAACATGTTAATATTCTATAAAAACTTTATAACTATAAATTTTCTTAATTTTTTTATATATATGTATACAGTTATAAGAAAATATAAATGTAAATGTAAAGTAATTTGTTGAATGATCACTTTTGAGAAACAAAATTTCAAAGAATATATAAAGGAAATAAGTCTAAAACGGAATAGGATTGTCCCAATTTTATTAGAAATGGAGAATCTCGACTTGGGTTAATCAAATTGGTGGCATATAAATAAAATTTGATCGAGAGGGCTTAGTTTGTTGTGCCATGTCTTACAAATCTCTTGTGCCATGTCCTACAAATCAATGAGTGTCAATTATATTTTGTATGGGGCTGAAAGTACTAGTACCACAGTACTAATAAATAAAATACTTGAATGAAAATAAATTGAATAGATTATAATATGGAAGAAAACCTAATAAAATAAATAACAATACAAATATTTTATGAGTTGGTATTGAAGAATTTCTCGCTAAATTGAGTTCCTCCATTTCCAAACGGATAGGATTCTTATCCTCTTAAAATACATTCTAATCATTTTCGTAATATATAGTTTTTGTTTTAATTGAAATAAAGTTCTGAAAAAGAGTTTAAAGAAAAGTAAATCTTTCGAAATTTTCTGTTAAAGTGTTAAACATATGTTGACAAAATAATAATTAGCATTACCATTAAAAATGACAGAAACCGATAACAGGTTGACTGGGAAGAAAATCGAGAGAAAGATAGTAATTTATGGCATTTTTAATGGTAATGCAAGTTTATAAAAGCATGATATGTAAATAGTAAATATGGACAAAATTATTAAATTTTGAAATTTTTTTTT
Source organism: Ochetophila trinervis (assembly GCA_003254975.1). Classification (NCBI taxonomy): domain Eukaryota; kingdom Viridiplantae; phylum Streptophyta; class Magnoliopsida; order Rosales; family Rhamnaceae; genus Ochetophila; species Ochetophila trinervis. The sequence goes on from QANX01006911.1 coordinate 123,121, forward strand.
TTTTCAATTAATTTCAGCATTAGATATCTGTACAAATAACTTTAGTAGAGTCTGGCTTGACCTTCTCTTTATTTTAGTTTAAAGGTAGGGGTGTGCATTAGTTAAAATTTGACATATTTTGGAAATAACCAATTTAATTTAATTAGTGATCAGTTTTATTTTTTTCAATCCGATACGATCTGTATATTAAATCCAATTCTAATTGGATTGAATCGGTTTGGTTTTAACTTTTATTTTTTTTTTTTAGACTTTTTAAAATTTAATTTTTGAATTTTTTTTACTTTGAATATTTGACATTTGAGCTATTTTTTGTACTAAAAATTTGTTGTGCTTAAATTTTGTTTAAAAATTTATATATTTTTTTTCAAAACATAATACATAAAGTACCCACTAAATAATCTATACAAAAATATATATTTTTTCATAACCTAACACATAAATGATTAAAAAAATAACATGACAAATAAACATATTAAACTGAAACAAAATTACAACACTAATACAATAATCCAGTAATCCAACTCCAAATTTAAGCTAATATAACAAAGCCTACATACCGATAATATTAAACTAATTACCATATGTTTTAACATCCCAAACCGAACTGAATCGAACTTTGATTTTTGATTTTTTAAGACCGAACCAATCTAATTAAACTAATATAACCAATCCAAACATGTTGGATTGGATTTGATCGGTTGTTTTAATCGATTAGTCGGTTTTTTTGCACACTCCTATTTAAGAGCATATTTAATACATTTTTTAAAAGTATTAATTTTTTTTTTATTTTAAAGAGTAATTTTTAATTTGATAACTCTAATGAGTTTTTCAAATGAAAAAATTAAAATACACAGTGAAATTTAGCTTTTCAAATGTAGAGAGTCAAATCTACTATTCATATAAAAAAATTTAATACACATATTTATTGTATTTATAATTTTCAATGCATATTGTATAATTTTATTTAATTTTTATTTAACAAAACATTTTGATTTATTAAATTATTTTACAATATTCAAAAAATAATTTATTAAAAAATAAAAAATAATAATAATAAGTGTAGATAAAGTTGAATAAAAAATTTCATTATTTATTTTATTAGAATTTAAAAATATTTTTATTTTAAAATTATTTTTTTAAAAATAAAAAACACAGTTAAAAATGCTGTGTCAAAATATTTTCAACCCAATCCAAAGGAAACCCAACGTGATTCAGAAGAAAAAGAACGCAATTTTATATTCGGGCTTTCTGTTAACATGACCGTTTTTGCTTTGTACACCTTTTTTTTTTTTTTTTTTACATAAAGTTTCTAAAATATCCTTAACAAACAGAAAAGAAAAAAAGAATATACTATTCAAAATTTACTTTTTTTAAAATTAACCTTAAATCGTATTTTATTTTACAGATATAGATATTTTCCAATATTTATTTTAAACGAAGGGATTCAATTGTGACCGAGCAACTGAAACCACGAAAAAAAAAAAATGTAGTGGAAACCCCTTCCTCTAAAACCTTGCCTTTAAGTTAGACTCCAATGCTGCTTCTCAGCGTGTCATTTTGGCCATGGAAGCTCTGCAAGGAGGTCATCAAATTCCGCCTTCTCAATTCGAACCAGACGTCGATAAAATCAGACGAAAGCTCATCAAGAAGTCTGTATACCCAACTCCCAAGATCATCCACACCCTTCGCAAGAAAGAAATCCAAAAACACACTCGCAAACTGAAGCGCCTATCCGACCGAGCAACGTACCCACCTCTCACGGAGTCTCAGAGACAGGCCCTTGACGAAGAATTTCACTTCCAAACGCTCAAACGCGAGTTCAAGGACTTCACCAAAGCGGTGAAAGCAAAGACGGGTTCTGCTGGGGCTTTGATGGTCGGGATGCCATGGGAGAGGCTGGAAAGAGTTGGATTCAGAGAGCTGGCGAGCGCCAGTGCTGAGTATAAGGGAGAGAACCTGAAGAAGGAGGAGCTGCGGGAACTGAAGGAAATGTTCGAGTCCCGAAAACGCCAGGAGTTGCAGTGGGTTTTAGACGATGATATTGAGATTAAAGAAGAGTGGTTGGATGGTGAACAGAGGGTCTGGGACCCTTTGAAACGGAGGCGTTCAGAGGTTGAGGCAATTCGGTTTCTTGTCGATAGGTTTGTGTGGTAATTTTGTTGATATGGATGAATTTTAAGTAGTATATGTTTTTTCTATCTGGGGTGTTTAGAATTCATCTTCTTGTTTGAAGATTTTTAGTTGTGGTTTTATGGTGCAGGCTCAGTGGTTTAAAACTTAGCAGAAGGGACTGGAAGCTTTCGAGGATGATGAAACAGTCAGGTTTGCAGTTCACAGAGAAGCAGATGCTTAAAATTGTTGAAGGGCTTGGTGGCAAGGGATGTTGGCAGCAATCAATGTCTGTTGTTGAGTGGGTATACAATGATAGAGACAAGAGGCAAAATAAAAGCAGGTATTTTGATTAGCTCGCATCTTATTTACATTTGTTGTTCATGTTTTTGAATGACCCTGTTTTTAAACTTAATGCATAATCTATGCTTGTAGTATTGTTTTTATGGGTAGTGTTTATGCATTTTGTAGGTACGTTTACACGAAACTCTTAGCAATTCTTGGAAAGGCAAGGAGGCCCAAGGAAGCTCTTGATATTTTCAATATGATGCGTGTAATAATCTAATAACTTTTGGAAAATTCATTCTCTTAGATTCCAGTTCGAATAATTGTTGTTGGGTGGATTCTAACGCTTGAAATCATTCAGGGAGATTGCCATATATATCCTGACATGGCTGCGTATCGTAGTGTTGCTGTTACACTTGGTCAAGCTGGTCAGTTGAAAGAATTGGTGAACATCATCGAGTGCATGAAACAGAAGCCTTCAAAAAAAACTAAAAATTTTCGCTACAAGAACTGGAACCCTGTCCTTGAACCTGATTTGGTTGTATATAATGCTGTATGGCAGTGCTGCTCTTTGTTTTGGGCTTTCCGCTAACATTCGTTGACACATACATCTGCGTACTTATTGTTTTGGGCTTTCAGCTAACATTCGTTGATACATACATCTGCGTACTTATGTAAGTTTTTGTCTCTGGCATTTACTCACCAGGTATTGAATGCTTGTGTTCCAAACCACCAATGGAAGGGGGTGTCTTGGGTGTTTGACCAGTTACGTAATAGTGGTTTGAAACCTAATGCAGCAAGTTTTGGACTTGCTATGGAGGTAACTATTGGATTATGATATTATCAACGCCTAGTATTTATATTATAGTATAAAGTCTTACGGGAGGTGCTTTTTGAAAGGTTATGCTACAGTCTGGAAAGTTTGACCTTGTCTATGAGTTCTTTAGAAAAATGAAAAAAAGTGGAGAAGCTCCATCAGCTCTTACCTATAAAGGTAGTTTTTCTTGTACCTTTTCTAGAATTGGTTATATATGCTTTGTAAATGATACATACTTTATGCATGAATTCCAGTTCTTGTCAGAACTTTTTGGGGTGAAGGAAAAGTCAATGAAGCTGTGGAAGTAGTCAGGGATATGGAACAGAGAGGAGTGGTTGGAACAAGCAGTGTCTATTATGAGCTAGCTTGCTGCCTTTGCAGTTTCGGGAGGTGGCAGGATGCTGTGGTAGAGGTTAGTTTCTTTGTGTGTGCCTCGTGAATTTATTTTGGCAGGGCTTAATCTGCATAAGTATGGTGAGAAAGTAAAGGATCTATTTGTGGTATCGAAGGATATTGTTCATTTCATTAGAACTGCAAAAAGTCTGGAGGGTTTCCATGTGGTTGGAAGATAATATGTTTCACTTGGTTTATTGTATTATGGTTGGTTTATTGCACTAATGGAGTCTTTCTGGGGAAATGGTCATAACAAATTATTACTCTCAATATGTGTTACAACATCAAGAATTCAGCTATAGCCAACTATATTAGATGTTTTTCTTCTTAGTTTAACTTCTTATAACCTTCATTCGCTACATTGTAGAACTCATAGTTACATTAGTTGTTTAAATCTCAATGTTGATACCTTTGATTTTTTATTGTTTATTCCTTGTTTGAGTATTGTTTCTAGTGGACTGTGGACTCATGTCTATAATAAAAATTTTCTTCTTTCTTTAATGTGCTAAGAATCTGAATGAATGCATGAAATCTTCATGGATATGGAAATGGAATTTGGTCGAGCAAAGTGAAATTTCAGCAATCATTACTTCATATGGGACAATACTTATAAAGCATTATCCCCCTAACTTTTGCATGTGGACAGATCTGATATATTAGGTTACTTGAGTGAAAAATATTATTCAGATAATTTAATCATTGAGAGTAATAAGTAAAAGCATGGATATGCCTTTTTCACAAAAGACTTTAGTGTTTTGTTATTTTCACAGTTGTCTTGTTTGTTGCTTATGCTAAAGTTATTCTGATAATTGTCATATAAAACTTTTTGATATCTTACTTTGCGATGGTTAAAAAATTGTATTTATGTCATTAATTATGGGTTCTATAGTTTCTTAGATCGAAAGCTTAACTTTTTGAGAAATATCTTTCAGGTTGGGAAGATGAAAAAACTGTTTAAATCTAAACCTTTGGAGGTCACTTTCACTGGCATGATAGTTGCCTCTATGGATGGTGGACATATTGATGACTGCATTTCTATTTTTGAACACATGAAAAACTATTGTGCTCCTAACATTGGGACCATAAATACCATGCTGAAAATTTATGGCCGTAATGACATGTTTTCCAAAGCTAAAAGCTTGTTTGAAGAAATTAAAAAAGTTAACTCTGATTCTTCCCACCCTTCCCTGGACGATGAGCAGACTTACCTCATTCCAGATGAGTACACATATAGCTCAATGCTTAAGGCATCTGCTAGTGCTCTTCAATGGGATTACTTTGAGTATGTGTACAAGGAGATGACTCTCTCTGGATATCAACTAGATCAAAGTAAACATGCATTACTAATTCCAGAAGCATCCAGAGCTGGGAAGGTAATCTATGTGTTTTTAAATTTATAATGCTGTCTCTGTTGTTTTTCCATTCATTTAGACCTAATGTGCTATAGACTATATCTATTTTTCCACAAGAAGTAGACACAGGTTAATTTTGGCTGGTACTTTCTAAGAACAAATTGATATATTTACTTGGTCCCTTCACTCACAGCTAGTAAAATTGGAAGAGTGCCCAGTGCTTGATAATCTGTTTATGCAATTAAATCTGAAAAATAAAATGCGAATATATTTTCCTCGTAACCTTCGTTGGCTGTACTTTTGTGTTTTAATGTTAAAACTGCAAGATCCCAACTGCATGTTATTACTGAGGTAATCAGTATTTGATGGAGGTGCAATAAAATTATACTACTTTAAAAAAAAATTCATGCTGTAATGGCTTAAAGACGAGAATTAACTTCAATGTTTTATGGTATTAATCCATGTGGCCTTATTTTATTAGAAGTTACTGAAGGAGCTTGTCATTGTAGTTAAGCTTGTTTTATTTTAACTGCAGTCTCATCTATTAGAGCATGCATTTGATACCACCTTGGAGGCTGGAGAAATTCCCCATCTTTCATGGTTCACTGAAATGGTTTTCCAAGTTACAGCTCAACAAGATTATGAGAGAGCTGTCACCCTGATCAATACCATGGCATATGCCCCGTTTCAAATTAGTGAAAAGCAGTGGAAGGAACTGCTGGAGAAGAACAGAGACAGGATCAGTCAAGAACATCTAGACAAACTGTTGGCTGCGCTGAATAATTGTGATGTAGCATCAGAAGCCACCATCTTCTACTTAAAAAGATCATTACGCTCCCTCTGTGGATCTGGAACATCTAGGGACTTCTCGAGTTCCGTTGCTTTTGGCAGTGGACCCATAAATGCATCACCCTTGGATGATAATGATAAGGAATTTGATTCTGGAAGAAAAAATGTTCTGCCTAGCGATTCTGAATGCAGCGAGGTTCCAGTTACTGACTGTGGTGATATTCCATCTAGCACCAGCAGAGATATCACTGGAATAGTGACGGTCTCTGAATCATCAAATTATGATAATGACGTAGATGGAGAAGCGAACTCACACACCTGTGTAATAGGTTTTGGTGAAGACAGGGCAAGTCGTGAATTTATTGATCCTTTAGACAAAAAGTTCTCAGCATTTGATTTCACTGAGAATTCAAAAGATGACAATGACAGAGAAATTGACACTCTGATAAATGGGGTTGATGATTCTCATGAATCTGATTTGCCCTCAGCATATGAAGTATTGGAAGCTTGGAAGGAGAGCAGAAAAAAGGATGGGATAGTCTTCCCATTTCAACTTGGCCAAAGATAAATTCATTTGTTTTTTAGGAGGGAATTTCAAGCATCATTGTCAATTTTTAGCATGTTTCTTTTCCAAGTTTGTATAGGAGAGCATCAGTAAAAACCGCTTATAGGGCCCTAACAAGGCAATTTAGTCTGCAGATGGCTAAGGCATGTAAAGTAATTGTAGATAGAGCTGTATATATAAGAATTGCCAAATTTTGTCTGGTAAATAGCTCCTTGTATAATTTTACGTGCTGGAAATTGTTCTTGTTCTATTAAAATTTCTTGCTTAGTCCCTGCCACCGAAAAGGAATAAAGATCCCACAATTAGGTTCTCTTCTCATAAAAAATTACAATCATAATAAAGGTTTAACTGGTCTAAAACCGTGTTTGGCTAACAAGAAATTAGCAAAGACAAGAATTACACAATTATGCAATTAAAATATTTCATTGCGAAGAAAGCTAAAAAAGAGAGAGTAAAGTTGTTGAACACTTGGTCAGGTAGCTCCTGATCCATTTTCCTTTTTGGACCGGTATATCAATTATCATGGGCCTAGGTCCAATCTCAATCACCAAAGTGTCCAAACACATAATTTTTGAAATTCCGAAATCACCCTTGGCTCCCTCCGATTGAGCTAGAACCCTAAAAGTAAAACCCCGCGAGGGCAAAATTTGTTTCCCTTTCACAGAACATAGAAGCTACTGCAACTGCCATTGCCATTGCCAGATGAAAAGCACGAGAATGAAAGGACCTCTGTGAAAACCCGATCAAGATAAACCCAGCGCTGTTCCAATCCCTTAACATGTCCTCTTTAACAACCAAAATCCCCTCCAGGTCCCTGGTTCGGCTCTTCACTCCCACCTTCACCACTCCAAGACCACCACTCTCTCGCACCCTATGTGCGCCCACCGCATCCTCCGAGACTCGAACCCAGAAACTCGAACGAATTGCCGACGAGCTCCTGGACCTAACCAAGATCGAGAGGTACGACTACTCAATCCTCTTCAGGCACAAAATGGGTCTCAACAGGTACGGTCCCGCGGTATCTGCACTCAGCTCGACCGGTTCGGCATCTGCGGGATCTGGATCGGCGTCCGGTGACGCCAAGGCCGCAGAGAAGACGGCGTTCGACATTAAGCTGGAAAAATTCGACGCGGCGGCGAAGATCAAGATCATAAAGGAGGTAAGGACGTTCACTGATTTGGGTCTGAAGGAAGCCAAAGAGTTGGTGGAGAAGGTACCTGTTGTGTTGAAGAAGGGTTTGACTAAAGAGGAGGCGAGTCCGATTGTTGAGAAGCTCAAGGAGTTAGGTGCTACTGTGGTATTGGAATAACGTACCTCCATTTTTTTTTTTTGCTTCTCAGTTTTTCATTGTTGTAGGATAAAAATTATTCTTTAGCTTAATAAAAAAAATATATTCTTCAGATTATTGGCACGTTTACACATTGCAGTTTCTTGGTTTGGCTCTGTTAATTGATGGGCTTATTTGATTCTAGCTCTTTGGTAGAATGTCTTCCTTCCAAATGTAGAAATGATTGAAGTTATTTAAAATTTGAGCACTATATATGTGAAATTACTAGGGCTAGAATTATATTTGGATGGAGCCCACTTTTACTTAAAACTGAGGATTTGTTATGTATAAGTTCAAGTTGTTGACTATTTTTCTTCTTATAAAAAGCATCATTTTGTTTTCTATATGCATCCATAGCGAGCTGGAGATGGAGAAACAATATGCATGGTTACTTTGTAGGTTTGTTTTACTGAAGAACTTGGCAAATTTTATTCAGGTAAGAAAAAAAAGAAGAAAAATCATGGTTTTGGGAGGGAAGTAAGTTCCAATTCTGGTATTGGTCAAATTTTTTGAAAAGCTGTGATATTTTGTTTTACCCATTCGTTGAACTTTGGAATGGGTTATTTTAGTTGCAGTGCTTACCACTTGGTTGTGTGTTGTGGGAAAAAAAGAATTTGTAGAAGGATCTTCAACTCCAAGATGAACGTGTATGGTATTTTTTCTTCAATCTTTTTCGTGTATTAGTGTGGGAATTCGATCGCCTTCCAGATTGTTGGTCATGAAATTTGGCTGGAGATTCAAAGGGGTAGGGGAAGTTAGTGATTACCAACTATTAAACCCATTTTCTCGCGCTATGATTATTATTTAAAATTGAAAACTCCCTATATAGTGCGTAATTGTTTTCCAGAAAACGTTTTTGGTAGTGATCCTCATAACCATAAAAAAAGCTTTTTGTAGCTATACTCTTAACCATAAAAAAGGAAAAAAAAAAAAAAAGGGTGAGGAAAAGTAGAGTAGAGAAAACGTTCTTTTATAATGTCTAACATTGGATGATAAGCACAAGCCATCTTGCTTCTTGTAGTCCTGTTCTAAATTTGTATAATTTCTTTTTCTTTTTCCTATTTCGTCGCTCTTCCACGGATCAAATAATAATAACCACAAAACGGAGAGCTTACATCTCTGCTGCATCCAAAATCCCAAATATTTCCTTGACTGGATTTTTTTTTTCTTTTCCCACTCTTTGCTTCATTGCTCGACTCAAAAATAAGAAGGGAAAAAAAATTACAGAAAACGTACAAGCTCATTAGCAAATGAACCCCAAGTTACCAAAAAATTCATAGATGGGTCACATTCTTCAGATTTACAAGCCTAACCTATATACACTAACAGACACATGAAGACATAGCCGCACCGGTATGATGTCAAATCCCAGCACGGTTATTGCTTAATGATCTAGTACCCACGTGCAAATTTTTATGTCATTATCTGCCAAAATTTGCAAAAGATTGTCATTAGGATTTATAACTTTAATCGACAAGAAACAGTATTGGTTTTCAATTTTGCAAAATATATCTTGTATAGATCCATGAATCCTTCCATGGTAAAGAAGACTGGTACAGCAGAAGTCAGAAAATTTTCAGCTAGTAATGATGGAAATATCATCATGAACACCAATTTTCAGCTAGTAATGATGGAAATATCATCATGAACACCAAGCAGAGAAAGAAATCACTCCCTTCTTTATGGGGATTTGTTACTGACCAAGCTCTAAAACTTAACTTCATGAATGAAAATAAAGCATCCTAGAGGGAAAACAGAATGGTGGAATACAATCCGATGAGCATGTCAGACACATTAGAGTGCAAGATTCTGAAAGAAATTTTTACCGAGTATTAAGTGTTCTACATTTCAATGCGTTCATTGCTGCCTGCGCAAAAACTTGTGCTGCTTCTGCCTCAGCTTCTGCTTCCTCTGCTTCTCTTGCTGCCTCTTCGGCTGCTGCAATAGCAGCTTCTGCCTCTGCAACTGCCCGTGCAGCAGCTGCAGCAGCCTCTTGTGCAGTCATGCTCCTCATCTCAGTCAGCTCCGCATCAATCTGAGATTTTGTAAGAATGTTGATGTCCCTCTTCTCTGCTCTTAAGGTGTCCTTCTTCCTTTCCTCCAGGAGTAACATGGAAGAGCTTCTTCTCTTTTCAGAACTTGTTGAACTCGGTGCAATCCTGTACCTATGCTTTACCTGTCAATGCAGATACCGTAAAAATGATAGATTGGTGAAATTATGATGGCGCCATTAATTTTCCTTCAAAAGTTCTTTATGAACTACTCATTCTCATTGGATTTCACTCTTCTATAAACATACCTGCATACACATTATTCATCCCACAAATATCAAATCGCATAATCAATCAATACACAAGCATAGTTATGGAAAGGTGTTGTCATTCAGAAGTCCAGCATACTTGCTAGATCTTCAATATGACCTTGAAATGTAATTATAATAAACTGGTCATAACTTGCAGGTTTACAGGTCAATGTTGTTTCTTGCAATTAGCTTCAGGAGCCCACTGATTTTTATACACTTCTGAAGTATCATTGTTACAATACTTGACAGAATACCTACCTTAATCAATTTTCCATTTGTTGTCATATGCTTTAATTTTGTAGAAAGCAGCTTCTTAAGGTTTGGTGGTGCCCAGTACTGCTCCTATATAAATGAAACTTGATAATGTCAAAATAGTTTCAAATACAAAAAGCTACATAACAAACACTAAGACATAGAAATGAGACAAGCACAGTCAATATCTTTACAAACTGTGGGTTGAGCATGCATAGTTCACTAGGGTGAGGATCGTGAGGTTCCATCGTTTTCAACAGACTGACAAGAGAAAGAAACTTCACAGACAACTAAATAATGTCAGACTTTGTATCAAGCTGCCTGAAATTGATAATCATAATTAGAGAAGTGCTCAATCCTAGCAAGTTGATTGCAACTGACATGATAAAATTATTAATTTGTTATTGATTTCTGACAATAGTCATGTTATTATATGTTAGAGAAAAGAATGCTGTAACAAAAGATCAGTTTTCAATAACTATATCTGGACAAAAACAAATTAAAAATTGTTCCAACGACTAATAATGCAATTCAATTTGTGCTGTTGAGTTATTACTCAAGCCCACGTTCAAACATAGGATCATAAAGATGTTCAGCCCACTAAAGCACAGGGATTCAAGATTATAGGCAAGAAAACAACCATTTGACTTCTTAAGTATTTGTTTGTCCAAAATTGATGGGTCTCTTATATTTTGAAAAGTGTTAGGATTCTGAAATTATAAAAGAAAGACGCAAGTGCAGAATACCTCTATATACATAGCAATTGCAGCCCTGTCAGAACCCCTTGGCTCCTTCAAGTTAGTAATAGCATCTAATATAAGATTGTCCAACCTACAATCATCCGAATGAGGTCCTCATCAATAAAAGGCATCAAGCAAAAACAGAATAGCAAAGCAACCAAGATGACATTTCTATGGACATTATGACCTGAAAAGTTCCCCCTTAATTATGAAGTGTGAGATTGAGATTAAACTCCTACTTATCTTCTTTCCATAGTATCTCAATCTCTCAAGCTATGTCACAGGCCATTATGCCCCAATAATCGCACGTAGATATAACTCCAGCTTCATGCGTGATATCACTACCCACAAGCATTACTTATTTAGAATATAACATCACAATCTTATTAGACTTCAAGAATATTCCATGAGATAAATAAAAATTATATAATTATGAACCATCTAATAAGTTTTTTCTCCACAACAAAATTAGCAAAAGAACAATGCAACTAAAACATTTTCTGGATAACAACATAATAAATAGATGAGCAGAATGTGCTATCAATGGACGAACTAATCAGTTCTCTAGAAAGAAGGATCAAATTAAAAAGTTTTCTCATTGGTAGAACTCCAATTGGAAAACCACAACCATTGAACTATATACCTCCACATGAATATCCAAATCTTACAAGTGATAGGAATTAGAAGCAACAACTATTTATCATAAGAACAGCAGTAACCAACCTTGCAACTGGTTCTTTTGAATTAGTAATTCGCAATGGAACATCAGAAACAGCAAGGGGTTTAGCATCAACAATTTCTTCATCATTTGGAAGTACAGTGGTCACTGCCAAAGGGTTGTTTTCATGCTTAGCAGATGGTAGATTCCTCTTAAGTGCAAGCTTAGCCTTCTGCCTAGAGCCCCATATAGCAGTCACATTTATATTTCTCCATTTATCCTGTCCAAACCAAGACTTCACACATTAATAAACCATAATGCATAAAGTAATATAGGCAACAGATAATTAAGAATGGATCTTTAAGACTGGCTTTAAGGACGCAACATTCAAACTGAAGAGAAGGTAAAAATTCCTCTGTAAGTGTTGAGGATGCTAGGTAAAGGTTTGCAAATGGATACCTTGAGATCAACATTTGAACGCAAATGCAAAATGCTACTGAATTCTGGGTCTGTCAGTATTGTGCGCCATTTTCCAGCTCCATGTTTAATTACTCCAGCTTTAAGGGCCGCTTCTTCTTCTGCTGTCCACTTCTGTTTAGGAGCACCCATCAACAGAAGTAACACTTCAAGATGAAAACCTGCACAGTTAAACTCAGCAATCCATCACGTAAGAAAGTAAAACAAATATATATATTGACTAGTGAAAAATTTTCACTATATTGTAGATTTTGAGAAAACAACAAAACAAATTTGAAGGAAACAAGAATGCTATAATGGAAATGCCTGTAAACCTTTGAAGACCATTATCTCAAAACCAGGAACACAAAAACAGGAATGATCATACTACACTAAATGTAAGTAAAAGATTACATGACCTTGGTTTCACCTAATAAACCATAAGTCCATGCTTGATGAAGGAAAGATTATCACCATGACAAAATCAGAATCACAACAATCACATTGATTACTAGTTCAAGTCTTTAAGAAGCTAGTTCTTAGCTCAGAGAATCTTAAAACAACGTAAGACACATGCATAAGAAAACAAATGTGCCGAAATGTCTGGAAATTTGGTTTTTTAGAAGGAAGATGTTATTTGGGCAGTGCCCATTAAATTGTAGCCAGAATTTAATCTCTAAAACGACATAATCAACAAACATAGAGCGGTTTTCGGTCCAAGGCGTGTAAACTTCTACAAAATACGAATAAAGAAAATACCGTTAATCATCTACAAGATACTTTCATTTTTCCAGTTGAAAAGGGAACTTAAATTTTGAACCTTTGTAAAGTAAATTGGATTTTCATGCATTCACAAAAGTAAATTAGCGGCAGAGAAGGCAAGAACGAACAACCAAAATGGCAATGAAAATCGGCAACTCTAATACAAACAAGAACCACCAGAAAACCAAAACAAAAGAAGAAGAAGAAAAGACTAGAAAAGCAAAAAGAATTCTTCATTTTGCCAAATACGATTTCAATAAAGCCTGAAACTCCCAGAAACAAACAATTTAACGCCGAAACAGCAGGAAAAATAAGCAAATATGATCGTCAACTGTCATCGTAATGATAAAAAAAATATATGAAAATTTAAGTAATTTCCGCGATTCAAAGTATCTCTGAGAGGTTTTGCTGCGAAGCAAATTTACAACGAAAGAGAGAGAGAGTGGAGGGTAGCAGAGGTGTACCGGATCGAAGGAATTTAGTTGAAGTTGATGGAGAATGTGGGAAGTGTGAGAATTTCACATTCAGATCATTGGGTTGTCCCAATTTTTGAGAAAATTAACGTTTAACGCCAAAAGAGAGAACCAAAAATGAGGGAGTGAGGAAGAGTTTATAATTTGTGGATTTTTTTATTGACCATAAACGCATAAAATTCCATTCTCTCTCTCTCTCTTTTTATTTTTTCTCTTTAAATATTGAATAAAAAAGTACACAAACAAAATTCTCTGCTAAATAAAAGACTAATATTATAAATAAAATTTAAAATTATATATTAAAAGTGAGTGAAAAATTGAAAAAATCTTATGCCTTGTAATGTTTTTTTCTTGCCCTTTTGTTTCTGAAAATTTTGATAGTGAAAATAAGTGCCAATGTTTTACACACTTTATTTTTTTCAAATTCTTAATCGCATATAATCATTAATTTCATGCTAAATATAGTCATCCTATTCAGTTTTTTTCGTTCTGATTTTTTCACTGTTAAATTAGATTAATTTATAATAAATTAAAAAAATTAAAAATTTAAATTTAAATTGCAAACTTTATAAGTTAAAAGTATTATATTACAAGTTTTTTTTTTAAAGTTTGAGAATGCTAGGCCTCAATATTAGTAAGTTGGATGAAACTTTTATTTAGTTAAAATTATATTTATATTTCATTATAAATAATCATTTTCAATTATTGTAATGAATATACAAAATTATATACAGCGTCGGAAAAAAATATTTGTTTAAAAAAAAAGTCATTTGTTATANGAATATACAAAATTATATACAGCGTCGGAAAAAAATATTTGTTTAAAAAAAAGTCATTTGTTATAATAGTTATTTGAAAAAATAAAAAAAAATGATAGAAGAGGAAAAACAGACTTTTTTCTTTTTCTTTATTTGTTTTTTCAAAGAAAATACATTATAGAGCGCGAGCCAGAGTGGGTGTGCCCAATAGAATCGTTGGCGAAACAGAAATGGCGTCCTCTCTGCGTCGCATCTCGAGCCACGCCGGTGCTCTTCGAACCACGGTTGCCCAATGGTCGAGGCCATTCTCCGTCGATGCACTGGTCGAAATCAAGGCCGGCGAGATCGGGATGGTCTCTGGGATTCCCGAAGAACACCTTCGTAGAAGGGTACGACCCTTTCGTTCTCCTCTCTTTGAGCCTAATTTGGTTAATTGCTCTGTTTTTTTTACCTAAGTGATTGATTTTTAGCTCTTTTTGAATAATAAAAATGTAATTTTGGGGCATTTTTATTGTATGCGGACATGTACGGCAGGTGGTAATATACTCACCTGCTAGAACTGCAGCTCAACAAGGATCAGGGAAAGTTGGGAAGTGGAAAATCAACTTCGTCTCCACACAAAAGTATGTGGGTTTTCATTTAATTGCTTCCTTTTAGCAAGAGATTTTTGCTAATTTAGTCTTTAGGATCTGAATTTGCTTTTGCTTCGCATATCTTGCTGGTTAGGTTTTAACAAGGGTTCAGGTGCAAGCTCCGAACCGGGCTTTTTTATGTTTATGTATGCTAGTGGCATGAATTTTACTTTCTTTTCTTTTTTATTTTTTTATATTTTTTATATTTCGGATATTATTGAATTTTTCTAAATTGTAAATTTTGTTAAAAGTACAAAGTATGTATTCATAATTGTAAATTTTGATTCAAGACATTTTCTGCAAATATTTGTATATTGTCAATTTGTTTGTTCGATTTTGATCATAAATTGCTACTCGTTTTTGTTTAGATTCTGAAATACAACTTCTTGTAGGTGGGAAAATCCACTAATGGGTTGGACATCTACTGGGGATCCATATGCAAATGTGGGTGATGCTGCGCTAAGTTTTGATAGCGAAGAAGCTGCAAAGGCATTTGCAGAGAAACATGGTTGGGATTATGTGGTATGTTTTAGTTATCCTAATCGTATACTATATAATTTTTATCTAAAAGGACGTTTAGATGTTTTGGCTTGAGATGTTTTTCAACTCAATCGTTTCTTATATCATCTTTACATATTTTGATATTGCCCTTACTTTGTCGTGGCGTTTCTTGGTAATAATTTAAATTATGTATTTATTGTATGTTTCTTGAGTACCTTTTGCGGTTATGCAAGGAGTTTTATTTTTATTAGATTATGTTCACTTATTGACAGCAATTTTTAAATTCATCTACAGGTTAAGAAACGACACACACCATTGTTGAAGGTTGGAAATTCTTTCTTTGTTCTGCTGAAGTATTTGCTTTCTCCCTGAATCATAATAGAATTGAGTTATTTTGGATTGGGGTTGGTGGGAATCTCATGGTAGAATCTTATTTAATTGAGATAATCATGAAGATATTAAAACATAAAATCTTCTGAAAGTTTGATAAAATTGCAATCTGTTACGCATTTAGATTTGTGTACCTGGTAATAGAGACTTGTCATAAAGGTCTTTGAGGATGTATAAATGGTTCATTTCATAGTCTGTTGATCTTCAACTGTTCTTTTGCCTTTCATGCATTGAGATTATTAGGAACACATTGAGTCCTCATCGTTACTCTTTCTGCTAGTCGTGCTGATTCATCATTCGGATTTCTTCACATGTTGAGTGCTACAGAAGGTCTATTACATTATTGGACTTGTTGTAGAAGCTCCATTCTTACCCTTCTCTGACATTTTTGGTTTTGTTGGGTACATGAATATTCACATTTTGTGCATATTTTCTTCTATTTGTACAGTTTACATGATATACATTTGCTTTCACTCAAATTTTTCTCTGTTTTGGATATTGTTTATAAGTATTATCAGAATATTCCTTTGTGTGTCAAACAAACATGAACTGGAAAATAAGTAATGGCTTCCAATTTAAGGAACTAACTGGGTTGTTTGGCGTGTAGAAGTAGATGAACTCTCTAGGGTAGTCTTAGTTCTTAATGGGCCTTGAGAAAAACTAAAATATAGCCTTAGGTGGAACATTTGGACTTATGTTACCATTTGTCTCTAAGACCAGGCAGGACATTCATTCTGCTTTTCATGTTTGCCTTCTATTCCATAGTGCTTATTCATCTCGAGTGGATTTCCAGTATTATGATTTACAGGCAGTAGTAGGAAATTGTTTTTTCTTAGTATAGACATATCCTCATCAACTATGCGCCATATTTGCGCCTCAGGTGCTCTAAAGTATTGATAACATGTACATATATCTTTACAAATTCATAGTTTTAATTGTCAATATGTGTCAATCCTAGCAGTTGTAGTTTCTGAATAACTATTTTTGGTATAACCATTAACCACATTCAAATTATCTGATAGCTCTAATCTGTGCAACCATTTTTTACGATGTGTCAGCCGAGGGCATATGCAGACAACTTCAAGTGGAAGGGTCCTGTATTCGAGGAAAAATGATTCTGCAACTGGTGTTGTTTTTTGGTTATATGATAGAGACATTGCGCAACAAAGCTTTTGGTTTTCTAATTTTGTTAAGAAAATCAGTGATCCGCAAATGAACTCCTTGATTATAATAATTGGGACCCATGAGTTGTACATTTTTGTCTCACTATGTATCTTTGATAAATTGTTATTTTTGTACTTCCTGTTGAAGTTTGCAATCGCTCCTCGTTTTTATCTTCCAGTTCGATATACAGAGAGATATAACAATGGGAAACTCAGCTCTGATGGTTTGGAAGTATGTCTACCCCTTGGGAGCAGAAAATGGATTTAAATCTCCTTAAAAAAAAGATTTTTATTTTTTATTTTTTTTAATGAGCGACCTATGCGGTTTGTGCAGGGCCCAAAAAATGTTTATATCAAAATGTTGAACTTTTCTATTTATTTATTTTATAATTGATTTTTCTTTTTTATGAAAATGTAAAAATTTTAAGAGCTTTTTCAGTTTTTTTTTTTTTTTTATTGTTTTCCCGTAAGTGGATTTCAAATCAAAATAATGTAAAGTCAATTCACCTCTACTTGAATATTTCACTTTTCACTCATTTATCTCTTTAAACTTACTGGATATAGATTTTATTTGACCAAACTCTATTTCGATGTGCACTATTGGAGTGTTTTAAGAGCTGTAAAATTCTACATTTTAAAATGAACCGATTTTTATATTCACAATTGATATATTATTTCATATTAAATTTTAAATTGACATACAAAAATCTTTATTTGATTTATTATTACTATTTCAACTTTTAAATTAAAAAAAAAAAAAAAATGTTAGTTTCTCTACATGGAGCGGTAGATACCAAAACTCGGTACTCAAAAGAGCTAATCATCAAAACACGAAACATGGAATATCTGCTTTACGATTCAATTCCAAAATAACGACATTTTATGTTCTGATAGGCAGCCTCCAAAATCCCTGAAATGACAAATTTGCCCCCCACCGTTTCTGCTGTTGCTCAAATGAATGCTCTGTTAACGGTAATTCCACTTGTATCAGGTAACAGCTTCTTTGTGTAGTACTTGGAATTACGGGACAGGTTTATCTTTCTCCTTCGTTCCTCTGGTATCGATTCAATGGAACATTCTGAGAACCCCCGCCTCACAAACCTATGTATAGCCCAAAAAGAAAAAAAAAAAATCATTTTCCACTTAATTATACTAAAAACCAGTTACAAAGCAACCAAAATAACTTGGGCATTACGAAAATCTAAGGATATAGTTTTCCTGTTTTCTTTACACTGTCACTCAAATTCACCATCACCATTTCTGGTGTAAAAATAACCAAAACCTTTTGAAAAGGTCAGTTCATAATCATAATATTAAAGCATGTCCAAAAAAAAAACCTCTTTCAGAATCTCACAATTGAAAGGAACCATATGACAGAACCATTATCGCATATAAGCATGTAATTTTGGTAGATGGAGTTAAAACAAATAAACTAACCAATCTGCAGTTCGAGTCGTAAGCAAGAAAAGCCTCTCCAATCCAAGAGAAGACGCTTTCTTTTCAATATAATCTGCACATATTAGATATCTTGTTAATACATTATGCACAATATGTCTAAAAAGCTACAATTATTAATAAATATATAAACCAAAATCAGCCAACATATCTGGTAAATTCATATTATGTTGTATTTTTTCTTTTCTCCTTATGTTACTTTTCTCTGTGGTCCCAAATTAGGTGTGCGTAGACATCTTCAACACAATTGTGGAAGAACTTTGTCAGCTTGAGAGAATAATAAGTAATTTTAAATTATTTTCTTTGCTAAGAAGTGATTGCTGCCTCAACTTTGAAAATTTAGTACTTTATTTGTCCTAATACAAGCCTTTTACAGCATATGCAAAAAGATTAGTTGAATAATTTGTTTCGCGTTGTTCTTCTCTGTTTAAAATCGGAAAAAAAGGAACTGCAACGAGGATAGAGAAGTGGCACTATGTTCCATAGTTCAAATGTTAAAAACTATTCAATACTATACCAAGTAATTTATCTCCCTGCCCTTGTCCTTGGCAATCGGAAGAAACAGCAATAGCAGCAACCTCTCCACATTTCTCCTCTAAGAAAGGAAAAAGAGCAGCACAGGCAATGATTTGGCCTTCTCTTTCCACAACAACAAAACTATCCAATGCTTCAAGTAGCTATACACACCAAACAAGTTAATGTCAAATATAATTTTGCAGTTAGGCAACAACTACGTTGAATCCACTTCAACGAGTATTATACCAGAATGGCAGGAGGATGCTCAAATTTCTTGGTAAGTATCAGAAGGAAAATTAAATGATAACAAAATTTTGAAAAAGCAAAATTGCAAACCTCTTCATCAGTCCTGCGGACTAATATGCCAGATGCTTCTAAAGGTTGTATAATCTCTCTTATTCCAGATAGATCTGTCACACTAGCCATCCGAGTTCCTTCATAAAGGTCACTAAGCATAAAAGTTTGATGTACAAGTTAGGACATGATGGATAAGAGCTTATTATCATCCAAAATCAGCATTACCATCATAAGATCCTAACCACCAATTGTCAGCTTTATAATAAGTTTGTTATTCCATGCCATCTTAAATAAGAATTCTCAGAGAAGGAATTTACTTACATTCAGCTAAAAAGACATTTAAAACAACCTTGCGTATGTACTTTGTATCAACTATGTTGAAAATTAATCTCCTAGATCCTACAATTATTTTACTTACAGTAATCGATAGCACTGAAGAAATATTAAAATTTTGGTTCTAAGCCAGATTGACAAATGACAACTGATCAAAATTATTCCACGTTCCTAGCAGTTCTAGCATTGCAACATAAATTGATACTTTTTAACAACTAAAAATTAGATATCAATAGCCAGAACAGCCGCCACTAAGCAAAGTAAAATCTCAATGATGTAACACATGATGATTTTAAGAATGCTCTCTGGAAGTTCAACGGGATGCCAACTGGACATCGATCAGAAATATATCAAGAAACAAAAATCAAACATGGGAGTGTAATATGTAGATAGTTAACATAAAGACACAGACAATACTTTAGAGGACGCTAACTGAAAAGTTTGCATACCTAGCCACCATTGTCCCCATTCCATCTCTTTTAAATAATTCCAATAACAAAACTCCCTCTTTAGTGCCATCTAATAAATGTACTCTTTGAACACCTCCCTGGCAATGAGGCAGAAAATACCATTGGCAGGGTTCTTGACACTCAACATAAATAACAGCTGAAACTTTAAAGTATCTGGACGCAATGTGAAGTGACTATGCCATGCTGAGAGTTCAAGGACAATGCAATGCTAAGGCACAAAAACATTATGATAGTATCTATGCAATTATAATCTTTTATAGATAAGAAATGAATTATTTCATTAAATGTAATAAAAATAGACGCTATAAAGACCACCACCCAATCATAGCAATGGTGACTAAGAATTCTGTGAAATGCATAGCATTTTCTTGAGCATTAAAATCTGAAGTTATGAGATAAAGGGAATATATTAATATTCTTCCTATTACTCATTCCTATCTCATTTTACAAATTGCTTTACAGCTTCTGTTGTTGGAAAGTTATCTTAAAGATTCCAAATCAAAAGTTCGGACCTCTCTCTCTGTCTCAGGATTGTAAATTAATAAAATAAAACCAGTTGAAGTAAATCTGCATCATAGATAACAATTTACAATGAAGAAAATTAATTTTATGTTCTTTTAGTTGGAATAGTTATGATTATTCAATGAAATAGCATTTGAAAAAAAAGGCATGAAAGCAAAGTTCTAAAAAATACTCAGGTTTTGAATAACTTACAAAATGCAACAACCTTAAATAAAACAACAAGAGAATAATGCAAGTTGAAATTCTCAGAAACGAATAAAGAGTGACAGAAGACCAGGATATACACATTTTAGAGAAACATCTATATATGTAGAGGGAAAAGTAATTACCAAACTAATGAACTCACCCTGCAAACAAAAGCTGCAGCAGCCAATTCTGAAAGGTAACCATTTAATCGACTTTGCCGCTCTTGACCTCCAATAGCAAAACCCTGTTCACCTGACCATAGTCCATTCCCGTTGTCAAAACCAACACCATTATGAAACATTCCATTATGCTTCCCCTTCCGATCATTCCCATTTTGTTGAGAAGTGCTAGAACCACTATGTCCAAGAGAAGCTAGATCATCTTTTGCAACAGCTTTCACGTAGCTAGCAGCTATCTCACTCTGTTTAGCACGTTCACGAATCAACATGTCTGCCTCTTGAAGAGTCAAGAAGCGAATAAGACGGTCACTTTTATCCAGAATTGGACCATCTATAATGCAGATAAGCTTATCCGCTTCGATAGCTAATGCACAAGCTGTTGCAACTTCATAAGTGCTGAAATTCATAATTACAATAGCATCAGTAATCAGACATTGCTCATTTGTCATATAAAATATAAATGGTATATACAATTCTTAAGTTGAAGAGAAACCCGAATGGATCCAACATAAAAATTCCGCTTTCAATCATATTATTCCATTATGTCCAACCCTGAAACTTAAAAGCATACTTGCAATTTAACACTTCTCCAGTGCTGGAATAGCCCAGGTTGCTCATTATAACAATACAGCCACCATCAAGCCTCTCACGCATTCTAGACACATCTACTTTCTTAACTTCACCTGTTGCCCCATAATCGACACCTTCTACAACTCCCCTTCTCTGCCGAAAAGGAAAATTATTCTTCAGCAATAACGTGGTAAGAACCATAGAAAAACCAGAAACCAAATGAAGAATTTGAAAAAGCTATCACTTCTATAGAGGACAAAAAAGAATATAATGTCACAAATTCTTGCCTTTGCTGCGAGAAAGTTACCACTAGCTACGCTAACACCAACACCATGCAAACGACTACTATCACCATGTCGACGAATATTACACATGGACGGTCCTGGAGAAAGCTTCGCCTCTAACATCACATGGATACCTCCAGCTGCTTCCATTGCTGCTGCTAGAGAGACAGTATCAGTAATTCTGTATTGCCCAACAAACTTAGGCTCGCTTCCTTCAAAACCCAACACAAGGTGGTCAGTTTCCATCTAAACACTCCACATAACCAGAAACAGCATTTTTTTTTTTTGTCAAAAATAATCTAACATAATGAAAATCAGCTTTTTCTGACCTCTCTCTTCAAGAAGTTTGTCAATTTGCACATGGGTCCCCGGAACAAGAATAAACCTGATACCCAGATGATGAAGGAAAGCAATATCCTGTACAGAATGAACCTTATGCTTAAAGAACAAAATGTTGGAAAAACCCTTTTAAACTTAGGATTCAATTAGCAACCTATTGTAATGAACAGAGCCAAAGAGCAATCAGCTAGACAAGACCCAAATATTCGTTTCCACCAAGAGTAAAAAGAGAATGAGAAATCAAAGGTCGTGCCTTTAGAATGGGGTCCAAGTGAGGGCTAGCAACAATTTCACCAGAGATAATGACAACAAAGGTACCACCCCTGTAAGCGTACAAGTAAGGCCAGGCCTCTCGAAACCACCGCACAAACTGCTCATCCTCCACAGAATTAAAGCTCTGTTCCTCGCTAACACGATCAAATTCATCAGAAAGATTGCACTTTGCCGAAATTCCAATCCTATCCTTGTCTCCCCAAGATACCAACGGTAGAGAAAAGGGTCTCGGAAAACAATGGCAATGAAATGTAAGGTTGTTTGGAATGGGAGAGATTTGGCAGCGGGTTTCGAAAAGAGGAATGTGAGGACGTGAGAAAGAAACGGCCATGGAAGATTCCAGAAAGAAAAAAGATTAAAACAGACGGAAAGTATTAAACCCAAATAGAGCAGACGAAGTTCACCGCCTGTGTTGCCGTGGAACCCGGACGCATAAGCAATGCTAGTTGTTCTTACACTACCCGCCAATCTTTCACCCTATTTTTTCTTTTTTTTGGAAAATATCACCAAACTCCTCCGAGTTTGACAAAAACTTTATAAAATAAATAAAATTACTCATAACTTTTTTATCACTTTTAAAAAAAAATTAAAATTATGGCTTGAGAACTTATATTGAAGAATGAAACAATATAAATTAATCAATATATTTATCACTTTCTTATCACTCATAATTTATTTTTAATTACATTATTTCTATAAAAATTTATTTATTATATCTATGTTATACTAAAATATTAAATTATAAAATAATAATATATTTATAAATAATAAATATGATAGTAAACTAAATATCATTATTAAAAAAATAATAACAAAAGCAAATTCAAAAGGGCTTTGTCTTCTTTTTTTTTTTTTTTGGTTACAATCTAGAAGAGCTTTCTCTTTCTCTCTTTCGTTCCATATTTGAATAATTATTTTTTTACTTAAGCAGCTGTTTGTTCACGATCTCATTTTTTATTTACTTATAAATTTATAGTTTAGTCTACTTTATTTAGAGTCGTTGAGTTGGTTTTTTTATTCTGTTTAGTTTACAGGTCAAAATTGACGTGCATTTTTATTCTTCACGACAACTCTCTTCTACAGTAATATGACCCACTTTATATACACCCCAAAAAAAAAATTTATACATGACCCACTTTATTTCAACTACCACCCCATAATTTGAAACTCAACCCAAAATTCTGAGAATTCTTTAAGTAATGTACCATTTTCTAAAATAATTTTTTATGTTAATTTTATAAAATGAAAATAATATTATATTTTGTATTTTTAAAATTTAAAAACATAGATAGTAATATATTTAAAATAGTTTATGAAAATGAAAATTGTAAAACTATATTTGATAAATATTTCGATTTAAGAAAAACATCTATAAACCTTATTTACGTTTAAGACAACGTTTCCTATTTCAAATTAATTATTTAAAATAAAACTACGGAATGCATTTTTATCATTTTTTAATTTATAAAATAAAAAACATTATCGCAAAACAATACAAAACGGATGGTTATTAGTTCCATGTCACGAGCATTGGTAGGTTGTTGTTGTTATTGTTTTTTTTTTTTTTTTTTTTTTTAATAACTTATTATGATATGAAATTTAATTTAATTTAAGTGGAGGGATATAAAATCTCTCACTAAAAGTTTCCCTTTGGCGATACTTTATACTTTCTTTCTTTTTTTGGTTGGGTTTAAATAACCATACATCGAAATTTAAAATATAAAAAATAAAATAAAAAACACTAAATTTCAAATATATTTTTAATAGTACACGAAAATTCTGATATAGTTTATCCTAAATTTATATCATTTATGGAACTGAATAAAGGAGTAGGAGGCGAAGCTGATGGCCTTTTCCTGCCAAGTAAAAAAAAAGTATGAATTTGTCGGCGCAACACATATTTGAAGTTTGAAGTGAAATCCTGATGACCATGTTTGTTTTTATTCTCGGTCAACTAGTGAAATCCCAGATGACTTTCATTGTATTGCGCTTTCTGATTCTCTGGGTTCGGTTTGTAGGTTGTATATTGTAATTCCCCTGTTTTAGGGTCTTTTTGTGCTCTTTAATGCAATGTTTATTAAAAAAAATGATAAACTGCATTTGTTACTATTTAGGCCTAAAATCATTTTTCACAAGTGTCATGAATTGCATAAGGAAGAACGACACTTGGACACTCAAAGTCAGAAATTGCCTGCCAGCTGGGTTTCTGTGAGATAACCAGAACCAAAAAACAAAAACAAAAAAGTTTTCGGATTCACAAACAAAGAGAGAAGAGAAAGGCCAAGACCAACAATGAAAATGGAGAAAATTATTTATTGTTTTCATGTTTTTGATCGATATGTAGAACTTGATAATTAACTATAAGAAAAGGGAGAGAGAGCAAAAGGCAGAGTACCTTGAGAATGGTATCCAAGTTTGGATTAGAAACAATCTCTGAATGTAATACCACAACAAATGTCCTGTCTCTGTAGGCCGAAATATATGGTTGAGCTTCCCGCATAGCCTCCACGAATCTTTTGTCTTCCTCAGACTCACCATTTTCGTTTTCGTTTTCCTTTTCCATTTCATGGCCTTCCCATCCCAACCCACCAGCCACCATTTTTGTTCTTCTTCTTCTTCTTCTTCTTTTCCCCATTTCTACTCTCAAACCAGAAACCCAGCATCTAAAACTTTCATCTTTCACTTGCAACCCTCCTCTGTGGAAGAAATCTGGTTTACACTGACAACTAGACCGAGTTGCCCCACAAATTTTCTGGCAAGTCCACGATCTTGGTCTTAAAGTAGCCATGCCTAAACTTAAAAACCCAAAGAGAGATAATTAAAGAGCTAATTCTCTGAGAGATTTGTGGTGAAAATGAGATAGAGAGAGAGAGAGAGAGCAACAAAAGAAGACGCGGCAAAACGGAGGAGTTAATATGAGACAGGTGGGGGTAATTTAGTAAACTTGCGACAAATGCCTAAACAAAACAAAATTAACGAGTTGAAAATCTGAGTTTCCGAGGACAGTGTCGAACTAGTCTTGCTTCTTAAATCAAGCACTAAGGCTAAGCACTTGGTCCTCTTGGCTGTGCTTGCTTAAATGGTCATCGAAAAATGATATTGACTGCGAACGGGAATGACTCGCATCGCATTGTCTTCTCGCCGTTTCCCAGTAAATAAATAAATTACACATATGACATATGGTCCCTGTCATGTGCACGAGTTACACATTTGATTAAAAGTTTTACATTATATATTACTTTTTTCTGCATTTGGTCGCTTTTGTGGAAAAAATTCACACATTTGCAGGAACATTCAAAGTTTTGTTCTGTTATGAAATTTTTTTACAGTTTCACTGGTCGACTTTCAGATATAATCTGAATGAATGAGTGGAGTGGGATTTTACCCCATTTTTGGACACTAATTTATTTTTGTCATGTCAGTTCAATATTATTCAACACTGTAACATCATGTCCTCATCCTACTAAGCCATACAGAGAAAAAAGAATAAAAGTAAAAAAAAAAAAATCCTATTATTATAGGATGATTCAGCAGACAAGACTGATATCTAGAGAGACAGAGAGAGAACCAAATTGATGAAACAAGTGGTCCCTGAAATGCATTATGCAGAGGGTGGTTCTCTGTCACAAAAAACGTGCCCATTGGCATTGGCCATTGAGAGATGCAACAAATGTGCGATCAAGTGGGATATACTTTCCTATTGAGTTCATCATAGAAGTAGATGCGTAAATATATGCTCTTCTATATGACAAAGATTAAAGTAGCTTAAATTCCATTTTGTTATGATAATTGTCTATGTCAAGCTTTTTTGCTACATTATTAGGTGACTTTTTTTTTTTGTTGCTAAATAAAGGTTTTATATAGATCCCAAAAACGGCTTACAACAAGCATCAAGCCAACCCAGCTTATTTTAAAGGAATATTCTTCAAGTCTTTGGCCAGGCATAACAAAACAGACTGAGGATATAAATCCTGTCTCATAAAACTAGAAAATTCATGATCAGCTCCCAATTTTGCTATCTCATGAGCTAGCTGATTAAATTTCCTGTTACACCAAGTAAAACAAAAGGTATCAAAATAGCTACAATTTCTTCTAATATCATTAAGAGCCGGCTTTAGGGACCAATGAAGCTTCTCAGAATTTTCTGTCTGCAGGCACTTCACAATATTTTTGGCATCAGACTCAAAAATAATATTTTTCCACCCATTTTTGATGCACCAGCTGATGGCATCCTAGATAGTCATAAATTCGGCTATACAAAGATCAGAATTATTGAGGATGCAGACCTGAGCATCAATCACATGGCCAATGTCATCTTTGGCCACCTGCCCCATGAAACTCTTACCACCCCAAACGGTTGCATCAGTATTTATCTTGATGCTTCCCTTTGAATGTGGTTTCCAGCCCTCAACATCATTTCTATAAGCAAATTTCTCACAGTATCCATCTTTCCAAAAGCAGTTTTAAATTCCATGAATTTATTTCTCACAACCTTAACTGAATTCTCAGGGGAAGCACATGTTTCCTTGAAAGAAAATTTCGTTATAAACCCACCATATATGTTCCACCATATAGCACAATACAAAACAAGGTCTTCATGATCTTCCTTTGACAGAGTAGAGTGTGGCCTCGAGCACCAGATCACATTTAGATAGTCATTTAACTCAAAATTCGGTTGTTCCCTCCACTGAATTTCCCGAACCATAAGACTTTTGCAAATTGGCACGTAAAAAAGACATGAACCTCATCCTCCAAACAATCACAACCATGTAAACACCTTAAATCAGGAACTATAATTCCTCTTCTATCCATGTTCACTCGAAGGCTAAGACCTTTATGAGCTATCTTCCAAATCAGTAGTTTCAGTCTCTCATGTAATTTGCTATTCCATAATTTTCTCCACCCTATTAGAGGCCTTTCATTTCTCCAATTCTCTACCCAATAGAATGACTTAACTGAAAACTCCCCTTTCTTATTATGCACCCAGATCAGTTTGTCCTCTTCATTACTCTTTGCCTAGAACATCTGGCAAATATCTTGGACTGATTGTCGGCTGAAAAGGTCCAAAAGAATAGCAATGTTCCAGTCACCATGCTCGTTTTTCAGAGACTAAACCATAGCATGTCTTGAAAGCATATTTTCATTCCTCAGTTTTAGTTTGAAATCTGGTGAGTCCAGGATCCAGGGATCCTCCCAAATATTTATCGTGTTCCCTTTCTCTACCTGATAACAAAGACCTTTCAGCGGCGTGGCCCAAGTACTGAGAATGGTTGGCCACAAGGTTGAGCAGTTTTTCTTCTTTCTACACTTCATAAAAGTAGACTAAGGGAAATATTTTGCCTCGATGGCCTTAATCCACGGTTTGTTACCATTTTGAGCTAGCTCCCATCCAATCTTTCCCAGCAACGCTGAGTTCATGTCTTTCAATCTTCTCATTCCTAGGCCGCCACAATATTTTGGTTTACACAGATTTTTCCACGCCACCGGAACCCACCATTTCTTCTCAGACATATCACCTCTCTATAAAAAGGCCCTTGACATATTTTCTATCTCATCACATATACCCAAAGGTATCTTGGCAGTAGCCATAGCATGGAGAGGAATTGAGGCAATCACATGATTTGCTAAAGTTTTCCTTCTTGCTTGTGAAAGCAACTTTGCTTTCCATCCTTCAAAGCGATTGGCAATTTTTCTTTTTATGTGTTCGAAGTCCTCCTTTCTTCGTTTACATACATTATTAGGTGACTTTTGTCTTCAATCAAATGTTCTGTTATATGTGTTAACGTTCATCAAACAATAAATTCGCAGCAGCTAATGTTTTTGGTAAATTTTAGAGGCCATATTAAATCAATCTTATATATAGAGGGGTTTGATCCAGAGGACCGTCACTAAATATTTAATTTTAGCCACAATTTCAGCCTTAAAATAAATAATCAGTTGCAACAGTTTTCAAATTAGTCATTAAAAATAACCTTTTAGTCATGATCTGGTTGACAATTCCATCAAAACGCAGGACGCTATAATTTTCATATTTATCCAACAATAGAAATACAGATTGAAGCTTCAACTTATATTTTAGGTGCGACAGAAAATGGAAATAATATTATTTCAAAGTGGTTTTTAAATTGAAAATAGTCATATATGATTAGGCTTTAGAGATGCTTAATGGACTAATATAAATAGAAAATCTGAAATCATCCGCAATGATAAGTGAATATATTGAGTTTTGAGTGAATAATATATAGAAATGTTTTGAGAATAAGTTTCGTATTGCATTTTCTTATCTATACTTTTGCTTATTCAATTTAAAGACCTTTTTCTTTTGATAAAATGATTTAATGTAAAAAATTGAATCCCTTAATAGTTTCCTATTGCATCTTCTTATCTATATTTTTGCATATTTAATGTAAAGACTTGAATCTCCTAATATTATCACAAATGAATAAACTCTTTGACGATTTGTAAATGACAACCCTTTTGTAAACTTCTTTCATAATTTCATGTCTCTATCATTTCTTTTGGTTGAGAAAGATTCTACATATTTTCTTCATCACAAACACATGTTGATGTTTACTCTTAAACTACGTCAAGTCTTCGATGAAACACCATATTTTTAAAAATTTTATTTATTTACTTTATCAGTAACGTCACAAATTTTGCATGTTTTATTGGACTGAAAATTAAGTTATATATTTTAACAAAACTCTGTAAACATTTTCTCTATTTATTGTGTGAATTCATGCATTATATTTCATTTATATATAAAGTTCTCATACTGTGTTTATTCCTCTGATATGAAGCGGGTAGTCGAAAGTTTTATATTTAATTTAATAACTAACTATAACATATAAACATTAATTAGTAATATCAAACCAATGGGATGATAATCTTTGTTCCATTTTATGCTAACAAAAATTAACGTTTTAACGTAGGGTTAATTCCATCTAGACCCCCTGACGTTTGGCAATATTACAATCCGTTCCTCCAATTTTAAAAAATTTCAATTACCTCCCCTGCCGTTAATAATTTTCTGTTAAAGTTAACTGAAAAGTATAAAGTCATACAAATTGACTTAAATACCCCCATATATTAATTTATTAATTTGAAATTTTTTCTTCTCATTTTTTCTTTCTTCTTCTTTGCAAAAACAATCCCCTCTGCATTTTTTTTATTTTTTTTGTAGATTTTGCTGTTTTATAGGTAATCTTGATCAAGGAATAGAGAAAATTTTTCCAAAACCACCTAATTATAGGCATGAACCCAATTCAAAGTGGTTGGGCTGTAAAATAAATAAAAAATTCAAGGAATTTCCCATCCTCTTCTTTTCCAAAAAGATTATGGCCTCGGCCTCTCTTTCAAAAATAGAAAAAAAAAATCACAACTACCATAAATACAACACAAATTACAAATTTCAAACAACATAACACAAAATAAAAAATCCGAAAATCAAAGAGAAAAAAAAAATTAAATAAATAATCTCGGTCACAAACAACATAAATTCATAATCTCTTCCTCCCCACCTCTAAATTTTCTATATTCCATGAAATTATTTTCCCAATTTTTTCTTTTTGACTGTGAAAGTCAATGACAGTGGCGACCAAGGCGATTCCAGCCATGGCCGTGACAATGACTATTATTCCAAAATTGGGTGGAGCGGCCGAAGCCCAGAAAAATCTGGATCCGCCTCCAAGCAATGCATTGGTTCGTCGCCACTGCTACCGGTGCTTACTGGGAAAGGGCTTCTGAGTTTAGACTTTTTCTCTTGTTTCAAAGCTTTTACCCAAAAAAAAAATTATATATTTACTTTTTCAAAAAAGTAAAAGATCAATTGTGGTAGTGATAATCTGGTACCCAGAACCCTTTTCTCATGGAACAAAAAATGTCAAAAAATGAGAAAAAAAAATAAAAAATTTTAATGATAATTAGACAGTCAAACTATTCAGNAACTACCATAAATACAACACAAATTACAAATTTCAAACAACATAACACAAAATAAAAAATCCGAAAATCAAAGAGAAAAAAAAAATTAAATAAATAATCTCGGTCACAAACAACAGAAATTCATAATCTCTTCCTCCCCACCTCTAAATTTTCTATATTCCATGAAATTATTTTCCCAATTTTTTCTTTTTGACTGTGAAAGTCAATGACAGTGGCGACCAAGGCGATTCCAGCCATGGCCGTGACAATGACTACTATTCCAAAATTGGGTGGAGCAGCCGAAGCCCAGAAGAATCTGGATCCTCCTCCAAGCAATGCATTGGTTCGTCGCCACTGCTACCGGTGCTTACTGGGAAAGAGCTTCTGGGTTTAGACTTTTTCTCTTGTTTCAAAGCTTTTACCCAAAAAAAAAATTATATATTTACTTTTTCAAAAAAGTAAAAAATCAATTGTGGTAGTGATAATCTGGTACCCAGAACCCTTTTCCCATGGAACAAAAAATGTCAAAAAATGAGGAAAAAAAATAAAAAAAATTGATGATAATTAGACAGTCAAACTATTCGGATTTTTGATGATAAAAAGTACTAAAATGCCTTTGAAATATTAACTTTAACATAAAATTGTTAACGGCAAAAAAGATAATTAAAATTTTTCAAAACTGAAAAAGTGGATTGTAATATTACCAAACATCATATGATCTAGATGGAATTAACCCTTTAACATAACATGCTTAAAGTGAAGTGAAATATACGTTCAAAAGTTTTATAAGATGATTGTTTTTTCAAATTAACTTATGCCTGATGTGATGTATCATATATCAAATCTAGACCATGATAAATAAGAAAAAAAAAAAAGAAAAAAGATAATATGTGTCAGTACACAATCTTACAACATAATAATGATATTTTCTTGTGGATATGTATGCTTTCTCCGCAGTCTAATGATAATAATAATAAAAAAAAAACGGTGAGTATTTTTTTTTTCTAACTCTAAACAGTTTTTGCTTTGTTTTGTTTTTTTTGGTTTTGTTTTTATTTTATTTTATTTTTTGGCTCAGGACTTCAGGGCTGAGAGGATTGTCAACATGGATGCAAGACTATTAACATTACGTGTCACACGCATGGTGAATATGCCAAGAGATGTACATTGAAAAAGAAATTCAGCTGATATAGTGTCTAATAACAATACTACAATAGGAACTGATAGCAAACGCTCTTGTATGACCGCCAAATAAGATTGGCATAATAATGTTTTACTAGAAGAAATTGTGAATTGGATATAATGGAAGATCTCCAAACACATTGGTACAAACAATTATTGCTGATCCATCAGCAACCCAAAGTATAACCAAATAGGAAGAGCATGCTATATTATTGAATCCAAACAATAATATTTGTAGTCTCGCATTACAGATGGCCAAGCAAAGCATCATGTCCAGATATTAGCAAGCATTTTTTCTCCCATTGAATCTACTTTTTAAAAGTCTAAAACATAAAGCAACTATATTTGAATGAACCACCATGACCACCACTGCACAGAAACAGCCCAGAGCCAGAGGCTGTCCTCAGAAGCAAGCATCCAAAAGGCAACAACAGCAGAGTGCTGCTAAACTGCACAACCAAATAATTTAACCATCAATTATCTCATTATTCAAATCCAAAACCATCTTTTTTCATTTGATAATTACTGTTTTTCCCCTTCTAAAAGATTCTCTAATATATATATATATATATAAAGAGAGAGAGAGAGAGAGATAAGAGATAAAGAGAAAGAGAGTGTGTGTTTTGCTATTGAAAGCTTCTTATAAAAAAACTTCAAATACTGGTAGAGAGCCTCACTTGTCATTTAATCCAAAAAAAATATGATTTCTCTAATGTTTTTCATCTGTATTTCTTCATCTTTGTTATAATATTCTTGTTGATATTTCATTCAATATGAAAACAACAGATTAATATTTTTAAATTTAGCTTTATGGATTGATCAGAATATTTCATATTAATTTTTAATTTTCATGTTTAATGAACAAAAATATTATATCAAAATAAAGAAAATGCTCAGGAAAAATAAAAGAGAAATCATGTTTTTTTAGGTTAAATGACAAGTTAAGCTCTTCATAAACATTTGAAGCTTTACAAAGAATATGTTGAATTACCAAATCATAGGTGATGAAAATTATCAGCAAAATAACTGTTATTTACATCTCATATTACAAAGAATATAGTCTACTCTTGGATATGACATCTTGACACTTGCATAAACAAACAACACCGAATGAAAGCCGCTTGATATTGATACTTCCTTTTAGATTACAATGTATAATAAAATAATATAGCCAAATCACCAACGAAAATGACAATGACAGTATTTATAACTATGTGACAAAGTACTAATAGTTTTGGGAAAACATATTGTCTGAAAGAGCTACAAAAAGAAAAGTTGAAGCTGGGCAACGTCAAAATGCCACGTGAATTAGAGAAGGGAAAGAGGGTGTTTCAATTCTATGTCAACCTTTTCAATTTCAAAGTTGAAGCTGGACAACCTCAAAAAGCCACATGAATTAGAGAAGGGAAAGAGGGTGTTTCAATTCTATGTCAACCTTTTCAATTTCAAAGTTGAAGCTGGGCAACCTCAAAAAGCCACATGAATTAGAGAAGGGAAAGAGGGTGCTTCAATTCTACGTCAACCTTTTCAATTTCAAAGTTGAAGCTGGGCAACCTCAAAAAAACACATGGATTGGAGAAGGAAAAGAGGGTGTTTCAGTTCTATGTCAATCTTTCAATTTCTTCCTATATGAACCCGACAAATACTTGACAATTACATTTCTCACTCAAAACTGGAATCGAAAATTTGATTTTGAAAGCAACAAAACAAGAAGTCAGCAAATTAACAATCAAGAAAGAGAGAGTAAGGGAAAGAAAGATGGGGCTTAGTTACCATCCTTCAAGGCAACCGCTGGTGTTATCTTGTCTGGGTGGAGGCTGGCCATACTGGGGTGCATAACCCTGTGGAGGGTAACCCTGAGGAGGATAGCCCTGTTGTGGTGGATAGCCTTGTTGTGGTGGATACCCCTGTGGAGGGTACCCAGGTGGAGGATATGCATCTTTTGGAGGGTACCCTTCAATCAAATCAGAAATAAATTCAACATTTTATCAAAAATCAAAATCAAAACTCAAAACCCACAATTCAAAACTAAATCCAAAACAACTTTTATTCAAACACTCAGCTTGATTGACTACCTTGAGGAGGAGGAACACCCACAGGAGGCTGCTGATTATTGTAGTAGCTCATCTTTTCTTCTTTGGAAATCAATAGCAAAAATCGATCTTTTTTCAAGATTTTAGAAACCAGAAAAAGAATTGGGTTTTGAATTAAATGAAGGTAAACAGTGTGAACTCAAGAGGGTTCTTATAAAGGGCAAAAAAGAATATAAAATTAAGTGTGAATAAAATTAAAGGCGTCGAACGTGTGAAAAAAAGAACCTGACTCGAAGTTTCTCGGGAATCCCAATGAAACGAAGAAACCGACTCTTTAGGGCGGTTTGTCGACGACGCGCAGTTATCAATGCCTGTATCCACAAAAGGAGAAGAAGTAAATGGGAAAGTTCGACCCTTCAAGCAATAATATATAAAGAACCCATCATCGATGACCTTGCTTCTAAAAACTGTAGGCTTTTTTTTGGCATCCTAAAGATCTGTTTTACTAATTTCAAAAGAAAAAAAAAGTCTTGTTATACTAAAATAATAATAGTAATAATTAATTACAGTATTTTTTTGGTCAAAATTACATTGATTAATGTTAGTTCGCATTGATAATAACATTAAAAAGTTGTTTGCCCAATGTTTTTTTTTTTTGGTAGATTGCCCAATGTTTTTTTTATTAGTACGGCTAGAGAAATTATTTCATTTATTAACATATATATCTGCTATATCTATTATTATTTCATTTGTTAATATATTAATATAATTTAGAATGAATAAATAAATTTTAAAAATATATAATTAAATATAAATTAATTAAAAAATAACACATATATAATTAATAAATTTATTGATATATTAGATATTATTTTGAGCATTAGTTTTTATTATGAGCACGTAATTGTATTAAAACATTAGCAAAAGAAATAAGTGTGTAAATAAGATTTTAATATAAAAGCAACCCAACCAACAAAAGTCTCCAAGATTTTAGCTTTTTTGGGTAAAATTTTTGCTTCTGTTTTTCTTTTACTTTTTTAAAAAAGCTTTTCTAAATTTTTTAAAATATTATTTATTTATTTTAATTGAAAAAATATATAAAATATTTTCTGAACACTTTTAAAAACTGCTTTAAAATTTTAAAAATTACTGTAAAAAATGACTTTAAAAAGTTACTCAGGCGTGAACCACTAAAAAATTGAATGAGTAACCGCACTAGTAGGATGCTCCCCCGCTCTAACCTCTGAAGATATTTTGGTGGATAAAAAGGTACTTTCCCAAACAAATCTTATTAAGTGATTATTGTCATTTTACTCTCAATAAAAAAAATATATATAAATATATATATCATTTGACAATTATTTAATAATTTTGGTGAATAAAATTATTATTATATTTAAGAGTGTATATGGGTTGGGTTAGTCGGATTTTTTAAAAAAATCGACCCAATTCATAGAACTCAGATTTTTAAATTCTAACCCAACTTAATCCGAAAAATGTAATAATCCCAATCAAATCCAACCCATAAAGTGTGGGTTGGGTTGATCAGGTTGGTCATTGAGCTGGTAGTTTGTTTCTTTATTTTTTTTAATATTAAATTAAGAAGATAGGACATTAAAACCAATCCCGTACCGAACTGAAACTTTTTTTATATCTTGTTGCTTCAAACCAAACAAAATACATTAACATATTATATTCCCTCAAACAAAAAAACTTTCAATGATGGCATTGAGAAAATATATATTCCTTCAAACCAAACAAAGTACATTAAGTGTTCGTTTGGTACGTTATATTGTATTTGATTGTATTGTATTGTATTGTGTTGTAATGTATTATATAATACACTCATGTGTTTGGTGTAAAATTATATTAAATTGATGTTTGGTACATTTTTGTATTGTATTGGATTATTTTTTTAAAATCAAAAAAATTTAACTTTAACTTTTATTCAAACTTTTAAATTTATATTTTTAACTTTTATAAAAACTTTTAATTTTTAATTTTTTAATTCTAATTTTATTAAAAAAAATTTTCTTAAAAAATATATATATATATATATTTATATTAAAGAAAAATACAATTTTCTTCATATTAACAATTTCATTAATTTTTATTTTTATGCTTACAATATATAAAATATAACAACAATAATAAATACTAAAGGGCTAAAGAAAGGGAATCACACAAACTCAGGATCTGCATGACTTGTATAACTTAATACATACAATTTTTTGTGTATTACTAATACATCAAAACTTGTATTAAAAATGTAAAATTGTATTATTTAATACAATACATGTATTCACCAAACACAGTATAACTAAATAATACTTCACTATACAGGATACCAAACAAGCCTTAACAGATTACTTATAACGATGGCATTGAGAAAATTAGTATGTTCTTTAGGAACGTATTAGGCAAATCATTTGATATGATTTTCCTTGTTGATCGGGTTAAAAAACAATCAGAATATATTCAAACCAAACAAATAAACAATATTCTCAATTTCTGATGAACAAATATATATTATTTCAAACCAAACAAATAAACACACACACACACACATTATGCAAGTAGCAGGGGGGAGCTGGCGTAAACAGAAAACACAAACATTTTCTTTAAAAAGATCAAAACCAGACCACACAGATCTTAGCTTTGGCTCCCACTACGGGCTAGAGCTGGCGGAGCAGGGGGGTGGGGCAGTCAAAACTCACTTGGGCTGGGGGTTGGAGCTGAATAAGGCAAGCTTTTCACCTAAGAGAGGGGTGGGACAGTCGGGGACTCGGGAGTAGTTACGGGCTGGAGCTGGTAGAGTAGAGGGTGGGCAGGGGCGCGGGGTAGTCGGGAATCACTCACGCAGGAGGCTGGAGCTTTTTCGGGCAGTCAAGGATTCGGGAATCACTAAGGAAGAAGAGAGGGGCAGCGCTAGAAAATATTTTAGTTAGGGTAAAATCAGGAGTTTTTTTTTTCTTTTTTTTAATATACTATGGGTCGGGTCTACCAGATTTTGTATATCATCCAATCCGAAACCCGACCCAACTACACCGGATTACATATTATCCAACCAAACCCAATCCAACCCAAATATTCGATTTTTCTTATGGATTGAGTTGGATCAACTGGGTTGGGTTGGGTTTCTAGATTTTTGTACAGCCCAAATTATATTCATCTATTGGATCTCTCTTAGGTGAGCTATATACATGTGATATTTAATCCATTTAGTGATAAAATGTTTTCTTATCTTAAAAAAATAAATATGATAAAATGTATTCTTCTCTTCTTAATTTTTAATTGAAAAAATATATATTTACTATTTGATGGTGGATTGTATGCTTATCAAAACGCTCACGGTGGCATATAATAATATCAATTATAAAAAATAAAAATAAAACAAATTATAACACTTTTTTATTTTTTTTGGTAAGAAACAACAACGTATTTGAAGATTAAAAAGTTGAAAACCACATATAATCGTGGGAACCAAATTGGTTGAGAGGTGGAGGATTAAGGAGTAGAGTACCATTTGAGAGTGCGTTTTGACATGATCATTGTCTGTACTATCCTCAAAGTATCAACATGCTCACTATCACCCTTTGAATTTTATTTTACACTTCTCAAAGTAATAACTGAATTTTTTTTTTTTTTTTACGAAACTCAGTTTTTGTTGTAGTTGCTGAAAAGTCAAATTATGGTTCTGAATCTTACCACGAGTATCTTCTAGAAAAAGCCAAAAAATAATAATAATAATAATAATAACAATATGTAATTTAAATTGGATCACGAATGCTTTATTGGAAATTTGGTTTCCATGAAATGGTTTTACTTTGAACTTACAGTCAGCATTGTTGAGCTCCTTTCCTAATTCATGCAATAATGTCTGTTGGAGTCTTTGGATTGCTAGAAGAAAAACTGTGTTTTTTTTTTTTTTTCTTTCTCTTTTTTCAACCTCTATTATACATAATCAAAATACTTAATGACACGGCTACTCACGTGGAACAGAACAAGTATTCAGTTAGCTCAGTATTCATGTCTCTAACGGGTTAGAGTGTCTAGTTGAAAATTTGCATACACGAAATCAACAAGAATAAGTTTATGTGCCTAATTCATTGTCCTGTAATATTATCCTGCTTCTCTCGCACCAGCTGCTTAAAACCAAAGGAACCACTTGTTTCGTCGTCGTTCAGCTCTACCAGTGTTGGGAGTTATGGTGATTCTATCTGTGTTTTTGACAAGCCATTTGCTGAAATCGGGTGAAGAAGCTAGCTCTTCCAATGCTTTTTCTGTGGAGCCTCTCGTGAACTCTTCCCACTCGTTCTTGGTGAATCTTCTCCTTTCAGGTGTGCTGTGGAAACTCGAAAGGTACAACTCTTTACCTAACTGCTGACTACGCAGTCTCTGGCTAAGATCTGCAGAATACAGAGCATGTGTGAGAATCTGAGATGCACATCTCAGGTGGGTAAGAGGCGGTTATGTTTCTTTTTTATCAGTTAAAAGGATATTAGAGAGGAGCAAACCTTTCTCAGAAGAATTGCAAGGAGACAGGTTCAAGGTTTTGGCTCGAGGCCTCACAAACTTGTAGTCTTCATCACCTTTAATCTTGTACATGTATTCCTCGAGAGAATCTTCAAAAGGTGAAGAATCAGGAATGTATGACCTTCTGTGATTCTTTTTACGCTTTTTTGTTAAAGCTCTGCACAAGCATTTCATAAATATTATCTTATGCGCTGCAAATCACGCAATACAAGGAACAAATAAAACCAGCTACATGTAAAAGTCCTCTCCTAATCAGAAGCATAAATATTTTTAATTAACAAAATTAGAGAATTATTACTAATATTTGTTGTTTTAGACCTTAACCAAAAGAAAGTAGATACATATCTAAATATTAGATTGCTATGACTAAGCACCAGAACCTGAAAAAAAAGCCTTACTTGTACATGTGACGAAGGAATCGCAATTTGAAGATTCTTCTCAAAATGGAAGAGACTATAATTCCAAATGCTAGCCCCTCCAATGCGAGTAGGGGATCAGCAGAACTCTGTAAACAGCATAAACTTATAAATATGAAATCTTTTTTAAAGAAGAGAATTTGTTATACAATGATGGTTGCCTAAAAATTGTTGATACAAAACAAATAATTAAAACTAATAAGATTTATGATAAATACCTGAAGGATCATAACAGCTGCCAAGATTCGGATGGACCATGCAACAAACATAGATGTGCTTAAATCAATTGATCCATCTTCTGTTAGGACAAGTTTGTGAACCACCCAAAAGCCCAACCATGCTCCACCCAAAATAAGAAAAGCCAGTAGAAATATTGCCAACTGCAGTAGTTAATAATCAGATGAGTGGTATAATCAATTACTACGCAATCCTTAATAGTATAAATCATGTGCCATTAAAGTGGAGGCATGCAGCAAAATAGCTCCATGGAATACATTTAGAGAAACAGGCAAACAGCAATAAAAAAATGAACACCTATGCCTGATGCCTTCTTTAATATAATAGGTCATAAGGTACAAGAAAAATAGCAAGATTTCTATTCAATAAAGAAAAAATATATCTTTAAATGGCTTTCTCATGCTATCAACTGAAGATGGAAAAATGCACTTTCTTGATATGGTTAATTCAACTTTCAAAAGAAAACTAGATGTTAACTATATGTAGAAGTAACGAAGGCCTAGAAAGTGCTGGCTTCCTAGATACTAGCTTAATTTACAGAAAGCTAAATTGTTTTTTGCTTGCTAATTGCTATTCCTTTATTTAAATTTCCAACCATATCTATATGGTGTCTTCTCAAAGCTTGGCCATAAAATGCAAAGGAGTAATGAAAACAAAAGACCATACAGGATAAATCAACTTACATACAGGATTGTACATGTCTTCATTAATTCCAATCTCCCTCAGTACTGAACGCAGCAATCCAGGTATATAGCGAAGAAGAAAGGATCCAAGACCAACCTGTTAAATTAGTGAGATTTTCACATGGATCATTTTCATGCAAAATGAAGGGAATAGAAAGTATTTAAAGCTGATACTCACAATAGATGAATAAACAAAAATAGCAAGTGAGCTCTTTCGCCCAGTTGGAAGAAGCTTCAT
The DNA here is from genome assembly GCA_003254975.1 of Ochetophila trinervis. NCBI lineage: Eukaryota > Viridiplantae > Streptophyta > Magnoliopsida > Rosales > Rhamnaceae > Ochetophila > Ochetophila trinervis. Next base: position 162,517 of record QANX01006911.1, read on the forward strand.
CCCCTGTCAATGATCATAAACCATAAGGTCAACTCATAGTATAAGGAAAGAAACAAACTTAGGTTTCCAAACATCTATAAGGGCAAATTCATTCTAATTGATGTTCAAAGGATGATAGATGCAAAAGCAATGTGTTCACTGTTCAGTTAGGATCGCCATATGATAAAATCATGAATAACAGTTAACAAACTTACTTCATGCGTATCAAAATTGAATACGGATAAAAGTTCCCAAACATCAATAACAGCAAATTCATCCTACTTGAAGTTTAAAGCAGTATAGACGCAAAAGTTATGTGTTTACTGTTCAGTTCAAGCTAAGAAGGATTGCCATATGATAAAATCATGAATAACATTGAACAAACTTATTTCATGCATATCAAAATTGAATACAGATAAAAGTTTCAAACTTCAAGCATAGCTTGAGATAATGGATTATTTTGATTAGTTACCAACCACGGGAGCCAATTTAAATGATTTGAAGACCATCGAGCCAAATAAATCTATAATTATCATACCTATGATTGTTATGTGAAATAGAGAAGTCATATTCGCATCATGGATCACATTTTTTCAACTATTAGCTAGGGTATCCAACATAAACAAAAATAAAGAAGCTAAGAGACAAAAATGAAGTAGACCATTAATGGATTTGCAAATGATACTTTAGAAAAGTACGACTACAGCCAAGCATCACATTCCTATTTCAAGTTCCATGCCACCAGCAGCAACCATAATTCCATTAAAAAAAACAAATGAACAATACTCAATATTGAATAGTTGGTCACATATTATAAGCCAAGTAAGAACATATTTCCTAAATCGAGTCCTTAGATGGCTTAGAAATTGCAGACAAGATATATATATATATATATATATATATATATATATATTCTACACTGTAGGAAGGAAACTGCATTACCTGAAAAAGGACCATCAATATTACAAGGATGACCCCAATTGCCATTGCACTGCTGTAGTAAAATACCAATGACTTGCTAAGAGAGGAAGCCAAGCTCATCATGACTATGCCCACTATGAAAAATATTACACGATATAGAAAGATTTCTGCAAAACAGAAAAACAAAGCAATTGATCCAGTTACTAGTGCAAGGATTAATATGAAAAGGAAAAGTAAATAATAATTAATTAAAAGAGTCACCTTCTTCAATGGACACCTCAAATCTTTCCAAGGATGAACTAGCTGTCCTTATATCCAAGACTTTATGGTCAAAAGGTGACATTGACTTAACCCAGGAACCCTTAACTTTCTCCCACTGGCTCTGAGGGCACATCCCTATCCCCAAAGATAAATTCCTGCAAAGGGATCACAAAATTCTTAAATATCAAAAAATCGACTTATGATATAAAACTATGGGACAATGTATCCTTACCTGCATGGAAAGCATATCAGATTTTGACTCACCTATGGAAGCAAACATCAGCATTTGGCAGGAAGACACTAGTATTTGTTCCTGATAACTTCACCTTCACGGAGTGAGCAATCTTCTTCAGATTTTTAAGCCTTGACAATCCATATATATGAACTCTTTCGCAAGACATGGAAGTGCCAGGCTTAGAACCAGGAGAATTTTTCACTGGCAAGCCATGAGATAATTGCAATGAAGTAGATTGAGCAACAACTGCAAAACCAACAATGTAAAACCACAAGATCATTTATGTTGACAATTAAAGCTTTCACATGCACCATAACAAAGGTTTTTCACCCATCTATTAATAAGTCATCAATCTATCAATTTCTAGGAAGCATGTTGCTTTAAAGATAAATCATCAAAACTGCCATCTTGGTGGCACCATAGCAGTTTGTAAACAGAATCAATTGTAACACCCGGAAAACATCGAGTAATACAAATAAAAAATATCAGTTCTTGTTCCTAACATTTGGAAGCACAGCACACAATATGTATTCTGTGAATGAGCAGTGGTAGTGTCATGGAAAATCAAGTTTACGTCTTTTGTAAAGATAAGAAAGCTAGATTGCTTCTTTAGCTATGTTATACACAATCGACCCCAATTTTGATCAGATAAACAAATGTTCCTCAAAGAACTCTTACTACCCCCACTATGCCTGCCTTGGTTGTGAGGAAGTATAGGAACAACAGAAGCATAATACCATAAAATCGGCAGATATTATATTACAATCCATTTCACTTCTTTAGAGAATTGGAAATTTTCCCACTTTAATCCCTCAAAATGTGCAAGCAAATGAAATTTTAAACTTGATATTTAACTTGTCACGTAAAAAAATCTACATTATATCGAAAACTAGTTTCAAGGAGATAAATTATTTTCATTTTGAATACTGGTATGTACATGCGTGACATAATATATAAACCAGCAGTACAGATAGGGCAAGAAAACCAAAGTTACAAAAAAAATAAAATGTATAGCAATTTTATGGCATAAAGAAAAATTAAGAAAAAAGTGGTCTTTCCATAGTTTTGGCTCCGAATAAAAATCAAAGAAACCAATTTGAATTACTCTTAAACTTTTAGATAACAATGCGTATGAACCTTTCGTTTCGTTGGTATTTTCATAGCAAAAAATTACAAACTTGAACTTTTTCCGTTTTACCTCAATTTTATCGACAACAAAACTGAACGGATAAGGAAAAAAAGACAATTAATTTATACAAAAGAGTAGAAAAGCAAAACCTAGTTTCAGGAATTCAAAGGTGTTGGAACTTAGAAAAATGCAACCAACGATTATAGAAGAGAAAGTACCTATAACACGTTCATTGGCAGGTTCTATGGAAAATGAACACGGAAGTGTGAGCAAGATAAAGCAAATAACATAGGCGGGCATTCGAACCAGGTACGCAAAATCCATTGTTTCAGAGCTCCTATTCCCACAGAGAGAGAGAGAGAGAGAGAGAGAGAGAGAGGCGTGGGTTGAAAATATGGAATGTTGTGGAGGGTAATTCTGCGATTTTACAGGAGCTTAACATTACTTGGGCCGTTAGCCGACATTTCTCGGTTGTTGGGGTACTAAGTTGGGTTACGGGCCGTTAGCCGACATAAATTACATTTTACTTCAGCCCATGTTAGGTCCATCAAACATTATTAGCTATTTCACCATTTTTATTACCAAACAGTTTGCTTAACATGTTACCTGTGGATGTATTTGAATCAACTTCAGGGAGGACACAAAATTACTTATATAAAGGAGTTTATTATTATTATTATTATAATTATTCTGCACACATACAAAGAAATTCAAATAATTGAAACGCACAACAAGATAGCTAAGCGATTAAGATTAGTCTATTTTTATTTATTACAAACAAAAGTTTAAACCTTGCACATGAAAGTTATTTTTAGTAGTTTTATTAATGGACCAAACTTATGAGTACGGTATGTATTAGTACTTTGATATGTATTAATTGAGACAAATTGGGCCCGGCCCCAGATGAAGTAATTCCTCAATGCATGCTTGTACATGAAAATTAATATTAAACAAAATAAAATAAAAAACATGAAATTGTGTTTTGGGTTGCCAGCAGGATGCAGAAGGCACGCCTAAGTAGAGCCTTTAAAGAAGCGACTGGCACTTTAAACGTTTATGCATGTCCAGGTGAAAGCATTCACAAAGCACATATAAAGTAAATAAATAAATAAAGAAGCTTTTGAGTGTTTGATTAAAGGCGTGGAAGATAAAGTAATCTGAAGATATCATTCATCTATTATATATTCTGCAGTAAACCCAGAAAGAAAAAAAGGGCACAGTACATACAGATTTTAAACATGAAAAAGTGAGTTTGTAGTGGCACGAGCACTTGGAAATCTTCGGTGATTGCTAGCTAGCTTTGTTTTTATCTTTGGATCAGTGGAATTTAGTCCTCCAATGAATCATTTTTTTTTGTTTTGTTTGTTTTTTTATACTTTAGGGAAGAGAATTCAAGACAATGTTTGTAATTTATTGGAAGACTATGACGATCCTTTGGTTTTGTCAATGGCGTCATTTCACCGTGCAACACGAAAAAGTCTTTGTGGACAATATAATAGAGATCATAAATCACAACCACAGCCTTCCTATAGAGCTTCTATTAGGGGTGGGCAAAACCGAACCAAACCGTTCAAACCGAACCAAACCGTTGCTTTTGGTTCGGTTTGGTTTGGTTTGTAGAAGAAAATGGTTTGGTTTGGTTTACTATGTTAAAAAACCGTTATTAATGGTTTGGTTTGCGGTTTGGATAATTTTTGGACCAGACCAAACCGCAAACCGCATTTAATATTATATACATTTATAATATTTTTTATTATTAATAATATATATAACTAATATATATTTTTAATTTTTAGTTTGGATTGTAATACTTTGTTTTAATTTAGATTTTGAATTGTAATATTTTTAATTTGAATTTAATATTGTAGTATTAAAATTAGTTTAAATTTTGAACTACAAAATTAAATTTTAGTCTTGTAGTTATTTTGGACTGTAAAATTAAATGTCGCAGTCTAAACCGTTAAACCAAACCGGACCAAACCGTTTATGAATGGTTTGGTTTGGTTTGGTTTGAATGGTCCTAATGGTTTGGTTTGGTTTGTTGTTAAGCTAAACCGCCATTTATGGTTTGGTCTGAATTTTTATAAAAAACCAGACCAAACCAGACCGCGCCCACCCCTAGCTTCTATACAGAGTTAATTGTGTTTCGATGTTTTTGGTTTTAAAATTTTGCATTTTAATCTTCCTAACTTTCAAAGCTAGAGATTTAATTTTTTAATTTGTTACAAATTTGTTTAATCTTTACTCTGCCATACAAATTAATTTCATCCGTACGGTTATTTTTTTCTCGTTGATCAATATCATAAGGTTTTTTTTTTTTTTTCAACAAATGCTGCTATAAGTTTTTTTAGATATAACTATTACCAATTTGGTCATTAAACCAATCCATAACAATTAAAAATCTAAATCGTCATTTTAGAAGTTCAAATCATAAAACTTTACAAGTTAAAAGTACTGAAGTGTAATTAATTCAAATTTATAACTATATATATATATATATATATGAAAAGATGACGCAAGGCCTGGGCCTCCATTGAAGACAATACAGTAACTGAAAGCAAAGCTAATTAAGCTGCCTGCTACTGTACTTATTTTCCTGTATATATGTATATATATATATATATATATGGAAGGAGACGGGTCTGCTTCTTCAGCTTCTGCCTTCTATAAATACCAGTTTCAAAAGTTTCCTTAAGCAACTCTTTCAAGGTTGCTTAATCCACACACTTTGTTACCAGAGCATTAAGTGCTTGTAATTAATCTGTCCACTACTTCCATTAATTTTATGAACAAGAGTAAAATCAGTAAGCGTACGTAGGACCACCACTACTACTGTAGCAACCTTTTTTCTGTTAGGTTAGGTCCCCTTAGCGGGCTTCTTCTTCTCCACTATCAAAAGTATAGTGGTGAAACAATGGAAAATTAAGCATTGAGCGAGTCCACAGTAATCAAAATTTTGTCCAACCTTCTATCTCAATAATTCCTTATTCCAATACTATTGTTTTTATTAATTGTCAATTTAATTAGATATTTACATATTAGGCCCAGTTTGGCATGTATAGATTTTACTTTTATTTCTCTTATGCTTTTTAAAAGAGTTCAATGAAAAAATCATTATTTAGTAGCTGGGTAAACGACTTTTGAAAGTTTAAAGCATTTTTAAAAAAATTATCCAAATATTCTTTTTTAAAACTATAACAAACCGAACTTTAAAGTTCTTAGTGAGATGCTACAGTATAACCGAATTTTATCATCAAATTTTTATTATGGATAATATTACTTTATTACAGATAAATATTATTCTATTATGAATTAATAATATTTATTTATAATAGAATAATATTATAAAATCTATAATGAAAACATAACAAAACCATAATGAAATAATATTTGTCCATAATAGAGTAACATCATCTGTAATAAAGTTAATTTTTAAAAATTTTATGATAAAATCCGGTTGTATTGTAAAATTTTTCCATTTTACAATATCATATAATAATTATTACCAAAAAAAAATATCATATAATAATACCAAATATCATGAAGAATATAATTACACAAGGAAAATATACAGAAAACAGAATATTGATTTAAAGGAGTTAATCTAATTAATCTGATTTTTTCTTTTAGTTGAAAAAAAAAAATTGAGATTAATCTAAACTAATTAAACTAATTAATCTCATGGTAGTAGTAATATACTTCATATTATATGTTCAAATAAGTTACATATTCTTCTACTGAATAACTAACAAAAAAAAAAAACCTAGCTAATTAAGTTTTTGGGGAAAGTGATTACATGTAGAAAGGGGAAAAAGAGAATAATGTAAAAAAGGTATTGGAAAAGTGATAAAAAGCGGGAAGTAGCTGCAGCTTTGTTGCTTTTATTGGTGGAAAATAGATGAGGAAGAAGGATGATGAAATAGCTAAGCTAGCTAGTGAGAGAGCAGAGGGAGAGATTTGGCGTTGCGTTGTACCAGTTCAAGTTCCAACCTCTGCAATGCTCTGCAAAGCTGGCCTCCACTGCCCTCCACCAACACCATATTGCCTCCCCACCCCTCTGCTGCTGCTGCCACTGGTGGTACTGCTTTCTACACGGCCATGAACCCCATGCTCCATCTGAAAAACCAACACATATTATATTAGCAAAACATCAAACACTTGCTGTGCACCCGTTGCGGTGAGAAAATGACTCTTCAAATTTATTTCTTTTTTTTTGGTAACTTTTTAAGCTGCCGTACATTTATATATATTTAATTGGCTGTAACAAGGGAAGCGATTAAAACCAGCATACGCATCTTTAAAATAAAAAAACCCCTTTTTTTTGCCATATCTTTAATTAATTTGTAGTCGAGAAGAACTACCTTTGTTATTGTTTAGTTAACTATATTATTGAAAATTTGATATGATTAACTATCATGTCTCTTCCGCATTGACTGACTACACGGTCAATTATTGCATCTCTTGATTCTCTTCCACGTCTAATACATGCCTAATTGCTATGCACAACTACCCAATGAATGATCAAGTCTAACATGGTCTGGTGAAATCATATGATCAGTCCAAATTTTACGATTTATATGATTAGTTCACACAGTATTCCAAATATATATATATATGGCAATCCGATATTATACTATATGTTAGCATAATTATTTTTTGGGTATTTACATGTACAAAATAATTTTATGCAACACAAATGCAGAAAATCATGTAAAAGATTTATTGGTCGTGGGCTTAGTCATATAAATCTTCATTATAAAATATGAGTTAAATACAACTGCAGTCTTTAAATTTTAATTAATTTAATTTTTAAATTTTTAATAATACATCTATTGGCTTATGCACAAACTATATTATTTTTATTTTGAATGGTATTTTTAATGACTATTATATATGGAGTAATTCTACAGAAACACTTTAGTTTTCTATCATATTTATCACCTGTATATATGTATTGTTATTTTATTAATTAATATATAATTGTAATAGCATAACAAAAACTACAGCTATATTGCTAAAAAAAATTAAAATTAATTTAATTTAGATTAAATTTTAAAAAATTCAGTTAAAATTAAATCATATAATATTATCAAAGAGCAAAGCAAGAGTTATGGGTTGCCTAGGTACAAGAGCTTTTGAGTGCATGAACAGAAAATGACTTGGTCCGACTCAGACGCAAGTGCTATTCGTGCAAATGCTTCAGATTTTCTTTTTACTTTTTCCATTACTGTTTGTGGTTCTCTACTTTAATACAAAAAATCAATAGTTTTTTTTTTTTTGGTGAATAAAAAATCAAAAGTTATTAGTATATATAAAGCCCAGCATCGAGATCCGAGATTTTAAATAATGTTTCTAGATTCTTTGAATTACAGAAGATAATTTTAATTAATTCTCCAAACATAATCTCACATATTAATAAATTCTGCATTTCTGATATACAGATTATTTTCCAATTATATCCTATGTACTTTTGTTTTTATTTTTTTATGAAAAATATGGAAGAAACTTAGGAATTGGGACAGTAAAGATTCTTTTATTCTATGAAATGACAGAAAAAAGGCCGATACCTCTATCTCTGTGACTCCGTCCAACTAATCTAAACTCCAAAAGAAAAATAATAGTAAAAAAAATAATAAATTTACCATGCATTGATACCCGAGCATCATAGTATCATCAAATGACGAAACTATCCCGGTAGAATTACCTAATTTACAATGCATGCGAAGCTGGATTTTATTTTTCTTTTTTTAGTAAATACATGCGAAACAGGGTTGATACATGATAATTGTAATTTAATTACCTCGATGGGAGTATAATTACAGTGGCGATCAGATTTCGGATTCGGGTTAGAACCGCCCGAATCTTTCTTCCCTGTATCGAGGCCAAGTCCTCCTTTCTCCAGCAATTTTCCCAGTTTCACGCACCTTTTAGCAGCAAACTCCTTCAACACGTCTGCACAGCAACAAAACAAATAAAATAAACATAGTCTAATAAAAACAACATTAAAAATAAAAAATAAAAATTAACCAGGTTAATTGTCTAATAAAAACGACATTAAAAATAAAAATTAAAAATTAACCAGGTTAATTGACGTCACCTTCAAAACTGATTAGGCGATAAACCTGGCCAATAAGCAGAGTGTCGTCCGGTCGTAGAAGCTTGAGCTGCTTCAACGGCGTGCCGTTTTCGGACTTCATGGTGGTGGAGGTAACCACCATGGCCACGTAATGACCAGGGTTTGAGGCCATGATTTCATTGGCACTCACCGACCAGTAAATTCTCTCGATCTTGTTTCCCGGATGCTGAATCACCACCGTCGCTGCTTCCGCCGCCTGACAGTTACCCATCTTTTCCGACCAAGATCACCGATCTGAGATTTTTGTTTTTTTTTTTTTTTTTTTTTTGAGTTACTTCGAAAGTGTTTGTTTGTTTGTTTGTTTCTAACTTCACTTTGAAGGTAAGCGAACGGTGTTGATGAGCTCTAAATACGACATGGAGGAGACCAACAGAAATGACGTGAGATTTTGGGGTTTCGAAATTCGAGTGAGTAATAACAATACTGACCTTATTGTAATTAAGGAAGGTCTTCACTCTTCAACCATTAAATGACCTCTGACGCTCTTTCACATACGTTCACCGACACACGTCAAGAAAAAAAAAATTAAATTTTTTTTATTTTTTTCCTCCAGAGCAAAAAAATTTTGACCGAAGAAAGAACAATTACTAGTATAAGCGTGAGAAGGGAAAGTTTGGGAAGAAACTAGAAAGAAAAGAAAAAAGAAGTAGGATTTGAAAAAAATAGTGAAAAGAGTTAGTGAATATATATAGATTTATAAGGTTTTTTTTGGTGAATTATAGATTTATAAGGTGAGGTATATAATAAATACATATATATATATTGAGGTACGAGGAGGAAGGGAAAGCGTAAAATGGAGAAGAAAATTGGGGTGTTGTAATGGATTGAGACGTGTTAGATCTGCAAAACCACCTAGGTGGGTTTGCGTGGACTGTTTTGTAGAAGACCGGCCCTACTTGATGTCCATGACTCCACTCAAGTGAAACCCCTTTAGATGAATCTCTTTGGAGACCCTCTTTTATGGATGACACATGGCAAACAATTTTTTGAAAAGAAAAAAAAAAAAACCGGTGAAACCAGTTGCAAAAGGGCAAAAATGGGGGGAAATAATGATTTGAGCAGGAAAATGAATGAATGGTAAGAAAGATGCCACATATCAATTTTAAAATTACATCATATGGGAAAAATTACACATTATGGAAAAAAATTACATATTTTGGACACAATTACGTATTACGGAAAAAAATACTGAATATGGCAAAAAATTACTACGTATGGAAGAAAGTTGCGGATTTTAGAAACTATTACAACGTAAGACAAAGTTACTGAATATGGGAAAAAATTACTAAGTATGGAAGAAAGTTACGGATTTTGGAAACTATTACACCGTAAGACAAAATTACTGAATATGGACCAAAAATTACTAATTATTGAAGAAAGTTACGGATTTTGGAAACTATTACAACGTAAGACAAAAATACTGAATATGGGAAAAAATTACTAAGTATGGAAGAAAGTTACTATTTTTGGAAACTATTACAACGTAAGACAAAATTACTGAATATGGGAAACAATTTCTAATAATTACCGAATATTAAAAAATATTTCAAAATGTGGAAGAAAATAAATATATTTTCAACGTGTATTACACAATTATGAAGAACTGAATTCGATTCCAACATTACCTGATATGGAACAAAAAAAAATTTAGATAAATATTAGACCATACGAAAAAATTTGAGGCAAATAATTTTTTTCCTTAAATTTTGGGGCATTAGGGGCAGAGAGAGACAGGCGGTAAGGAAGGCGCCGGTGGTCCTGGCAACATTTTTTTAGCATTTTTTTGTGTTTCGGGGCATTAGAGGTGGAAGGCCGAGGCGGGAAGGCAAGTGGTAGTCCAGGCGCCTATATTTTTTAATGAAGTTTTTCCCCTTTCGGGGCATGAGGATCAAAGGCGGGAAGACATTTGAATTTTTGTTACAGTTGAAGTGACTATATTTAGGCCATAAGGGGCAGAAGGCCCCAGGCGGTAAGACAGGCTTTAGGACAGGCGCCTGTCATGGCATGAATTTATTTTTCCACAATGCTTTTTTCCAACTCTGCTTTCCAAAAAAAAATATCTTATACAAAATAGTTACAGTGGTTTTATAAGTGAATGAACATAAAAATAAATAATGTTCCATAAGTAGATAGTGAAGCTTTCATATACAAATGTTTANAGGCAGTAATTTTGGCCAACGTGTGTACTTATTTAAATTATTCTTTAAATGTTTAAATTTGTGTACCACATTATTTTGTATATAGTACGTACAGTTTTAAATTGAGTGGTTAATTTTTTTTATGCACTTATTTAGGGAGTTTAAAGAGTTTATTTCTATAAGTTTTCTTTTCAAAGGGTCTAACAATACATGGTCTTGTTATAGTTAAAATGATTTAATCAAAATAAGTGTTCACTCTATTTTAAAACAGCAACTATATTTGTAAATCATTTTACCACTTTCAGTGTTTTGCTTTTATTCATTGAATGCCTTAAGCAATACTTAACTTGTACAATTTTGTATATTGCATATTCGATTTGGCACAAAATATATATATATATATATATATATATATATGTGGGTGGGATATCGACTTCTTTACCAACCAACTACCACCAGCAATGTTAGTTACACATCTACCATTTGGATATGAAATCAAGTAATCAAGGGTGGTATCTCACTTCCTCTAACAACATACATGTTTAACAAAATTTCAACTTTACTTGGGATAAATAACCAAAAAGGCACTATTTGCTAAGACCAAAACCCGATTTACATTATACGTTAACACCCTAATAATATTTATGTTGCTTAGCTAAAAGACATGCGCATGAAACAAAACAGCCAACATAACTTTTGGTCGGATATTACGGAGGCGGCCAGGTAGAAGGATCCACTGCTGCCCAAATGCGCTGCAGTTGCTCGGCTTGTTGCTCCAATTGACTCTCCAACAAGGCTTGCCGTTCAACCATTTTGTTTTGGCTCGCAACCAGACTCGCACACATGGCCTCAACGCGTTCAAATGACGACTCAACAGAGAATGGCACAGAAGAAGAAGGGCCCTCCATAGGTGGGGAAGAGTCACTGGGCCTGTTTCCTGTACGAGGGATCTCAACGGAATCCTCACCAATCCCATGCATCCGTGTAGTTGTCGTCCATCTGCCCTGCTCCTTAACAAAACCGTGACGACGGAGAGTAGCCTCGGTAACCACATCAGCAGTCCGAGTGGTGTTCACATCCTCGCCAGATACATCCACCTCAAAATGTTCAAAAACTTTTGTCAACAGCAGTGGATAAGGCAACGACTTATCCAGCCGGTTAACTCTCACCGTTTGACGCATGTGTTGGAGAATGATGGAAGATAGAGGTACTCCGGGAACACCTTGCAACCCATTCAACATCTTATCCAACAAATAGAAGTCGGCAAGTCGGATCTCATTCAAACTGCTTGCTCGAGGAATAACATTCGCACTATACAAATAAACCAATTCCCGCTGACGAATTTCCAAATTGATCGTGCCATTAACCAAGTCATAGTTTGCTTTCCCATTTTTGGGCGGGCGTGGAGTCGGGAAGTAGTGCAAACGGGTCGTAGCTTCCTCCAGCCTGAACTGGGGATCAGCTTTAACATGGTCCTTGACCATTACAAAATCGGGACCCTCATCACTGACCCCTAAAATCTCAGCAAGAACTGCCCGAGTGAGATGAATCCGTCGACCCTTTACATAAGACAGAACCATTTCACCGCCCGCTTTGTCTTTGCCTTCTATGTTGGCATAAAACTCCAACACCAACTGAGGATAGTAAGTATTTGGTAATTGAAGTACGCCACCCCATCCTATCGAATCAAAAGCATCGGTCAATTTGAGAAGTGAATCAATCGCCCCACTAACGGATTTTTCAATCACAA